>CM070093.1:6512500-6590000 GCA_036178185.1 Liparis tanakae
TCATGCTTCCTCCCTGAATCACGGGAAGTGAAGCCCAGGGAGAGAATTCACCGAGGCTGAATCACGCTGGTTTCTCTCTGAGGCCGCAAAGTGAAAACAGGAGCCGGTCACCATGACGACTTCACGTGACGTGTCACTCACTGCCTGCAGATGCTGATTTGGTGAACCACGTCTGAGTAGACTTTGTGTTTTCGTGTGTTTCAGCGTGAGTCTTGAGTCCGGCGGCGGAGCCCCCCAGGCATGGCCGACGTGCTGGAGAGCGGCGGCGGCTCCGGAGACGTCCGAGAGGCCGGCGTGGACTGGCAGAAGCGCTGCGTCGCTCTGGAGATGCAGCTGCTGAGGTTCCGGCTGCAGGCCGGGAACATCCGAGAGCTGCTGGCAGAGAAGGTGAGAGGGGGAGGAAATGAGAGGGGGAGGAAATTAGAGGGGGAGGAAATTAGAGGGGGTGACATCATGGAGAAGCTTCAGGGATGAATGAGTCGGCACGGCAACTCCATCAGACATTGATCTGTGTGACTGTGTTTGTTTACGTGTGTTTGCGTGTGTGACTGTGTGTGTTTACGTGTGTGTGATTGTGTGTGACTGTGTGACTGTGTGTGTTTACACACACACACACACACACACAAAACTCGGAACTTAGCAGCTCGTCTTCTCTCGTTCACAAGAAGAAAAATAGTGACGAAAAATATGTGTAGATGAGATAATACCAACTCTGACTGGGAGCCATAACCATTGTAGTTCCTGTTTGTAGTCCGACTTGTGTCGACCAATCACGTGCAGGCTTTCGGTTGAGCGCAGGTAAGTTGTCCCATCCCGATGTTCAGCTCTTGTATTGGTCGAACGTTAGCTTGTAAACTGGCTACTTGATGCTTAATAATACGAGATGTGTCCTCATCCGCAGCAGAAAATAGTCCCCAACAAATTCACTCTCATCCTTGTTTGAGTCACATGTACCGGCCCTTTAAGAATTAATAGTGTGTATGTGTGAGCTGCTTTTAGAGATGTCTTCAGAAGGACAACATGGACTGAGTGTGTGTCGGTGTGGAAGTCGACATGTAATAATACAGGAATTGGATTGATTTCCTTTTTTTTTTAAAGGATTTTCTTTGACAGTAAGAAATAATATAGAATAATGCCAACGTTATCCCCTTTACCACCAATAAAGACGTAGTTACAACAGGAAGTGGAACCCACATCCACTGTTTGAATACACACGTCGGCTTTTCATTTCAACTGATTCATTACACGTCCAGTCAATTCCCAGCATGCACCGTGTTTATTTATTGGGCTAGAAAATAAGCTAATTAATCTCCAAAGTTTCTCTTTCACTGAGTCTCTCATAAACACACATGCACACACACACACACAAACACACACACACACACACACACAGCTCTGAGTGGGGTTTAAGTGGAGGCCTGTGCTGCTGACTGGTTGTTTTTTTCATGGGGGGGCTGCTGAGTGACTCCGATGGCGTCATGTTATTACTGTTTGGAAAAGTCTGCTTCGCGCTCTTCACCTCCTCCGCTGCCAAGTTAGGAGTCTTTAACGCACACTGACCCACTTTGAGATGGAAAGACATGGGGGGGGGGGAGAAAGGGAAGAAACGTGGAGGTGGGTGTGGGTGCCCCCCCCCCCTCCCCAGGGGCTGACTGCGAGTAAGTGAGGGGAAGGAGAGAGGGGAGGAGAGAGTAGAGGAGAGAGGGGGGAGAGAGGGATGGGAGGAGAGAGAGGGAGGAATGAGGGAAGGAGAGAGAAAGGGGAGGAGAGAGGGGAGGAGAGAGTGAGGGAAGGAGAGAGGGGAGGAGAGAGTGAGGGAAGGAGACAAACTCAAGAAGTTTGATTTCTTGTGAGGTTTTAAGATGATTTTTGTCTTTATTTTTACGGCCTTATGAACCATGATGAAGTTATCCGTCTCCATGGCGACTGCATGAACGCGCGAGCAGACATAACGGTGGCGCTGAGTTACAAACGGTTAATGATTAAAGTCCAGAGACCTCTATTAATTATTATTCCGGCCTCCTCTCTTATTCAAATTAACGTCCGTGAACAAATGAACAAAGAGAAGTAGACGGAGGTAAAGAGAGTAAAGTACTGATTGATGATTAGTGATAATTAGCCGAGAGTAATGAGAACAAAATGCACAGTCCTTCAGCTGGAATCCACGGTAATAAATAGTTGAAGGTAAACAGATAGATGATGAATAATATAATGAATAATGTCGAGGGTGTAACTAAGAATAATGCGTTAAAGTAGTGGATACACACTTCAGATGGGGGGGGGGAGACAGAAAGGAAACAAAGGGGAAGGGAAACCGAGATGACGGGAGGTATTTGAATGCATCTCTTGCGCAGAGTGAATCCATTAGTATGTTTGTTCTCCTTTCACCTGGGTCACTGCTCAGAAGAAAAGGAGTCCTGTGTGTGTGTGTGTGTGTGTGTGTGTGTGTGTGTGTGTGTGAGGGTACTTGTAGATGTGTGCATACTTGCAGGATGGATGGTGTTTGCATGCTTGCACAAAAGGTGACGCAAGCTTGTGCACGCACGCATCGTTTCTTTCTCTCTTCTTTCTTTCTTTCTTCTTTCTTTCTTTCTTTCTTGTCGTTTGACCAGTGAGAAGACGTCGGGCCCCTCCTCAAGGGCCTCTGGGATTTAAAAAAGATTATCCTGCTTCTTCTCTCGTGAGAAGCAGATTCTTGAACATCAAAATTCACATTCTGTCTCTCAGCCGGTTTCTCTCTTCACATTAGAAGTTACTCTTCAAGGTCAGCTGATGTCACAGGAACCCATGGTCTCTCTCTCTCTCTCTCTCCCAGATGCAGGAGCTGGAGCAGAGGGTGACGGAGGCTGACCAGCGTGCCGAGGGTGCTGAGAAACAGGTGGAGAGGCGCTCCTCAGCTTGTGAAATACACTTTCTTTACCGCACACATCAAGCTTTCAACCGTTTATGTCACATGATCCTTATTGAGCATTTCACTGCTTAGCAACTCAATTACTGCAGATATTACGGTGGATTAATGTTCTTTTTTTTAGTTTGAATGCACTTTCGTGTCGATCGTTTTAAGGGGGAAAAAAGCATTTAGCGAAAGCTTGAAGAATATAATGTAAAGCTAAATCTACTATACTCTCAAATGCTCTTGGGCAACTATTCCTGCTTTGATGGACTGTTGCTAAGATCTTATAGATCTCAGGAAATAAACTTTGTTAATTACTTTGTGATAGAAATTACACCAAAACATCATAAATAAGTTGTAATAGAGTATAAAGAGTTTGAGAATGTTCCATGAAAATGTAGTTAAACCCAATTCAATGCCACAGTCAAGTGGGTTTTCATCTCAAATATAACACATTATTCAAAATTATTTCATTATTTTAATTACTGGTAATAAAGGTTTGGGTCTGTGGAGGAAAGGCGGTACATTTAGATCAATCATGCTCAATATTGAATGATAGAAATCCTAAATTCAGTCCATAAAGTCACACAGTCCGTTGGATTTGAGGTTTGTATTGGACTCTTAAACAGTATGAAAGAGTCAACCTTTAATGGGATATTACACACACACTCTGTTGGCTTTAATCTCCCTTTAATGTCACGACTGGTCTTCCAGGTGGTGATTTAACGGCACCCATATAAATAAAACAAGAAACAGCTTGAGGTGTTCATCAAAACCGTCTTTTCAGATCCACGTCATGGAAGAGAAGCTGAAGTCGGCGAACATTCAAACCAGCGAGACGGAGAGCTCGTTGTCCAGGAGGTACCACGAGCTGACCCACCGGGTCCAGGAGAAGGACGCCGCGATGAAGAGGTTAGAGGCGCAGCTGGAAAAACAGGTACGGGACGGAGAGTTATGATGAGGGACATGAAACGTCCTTTTATGTCCATGGAAAGGGAGGTTGAGATAATCCCCCCCCCCCCCCCCCCCTGGTTACAGATCTTCGTCAGGGCCCAGGAGGCGAAGGTTATTGAGGAGAAGGCAGCCAAGATTAAAGACTGGGTCACCTTCAAGCTCAAAGAGGTAAGCTCCAGGGTCCCCATGGTCATGGGAAACCTGGAAGAGTCCTAGAATTTTAAAACGGTTATTTCCAGGCCTGGAAAAGTCCTGTAAAAAAAAATAGTCCTGGAAGTGTGTTTTATTGTTATGTTCATTTACGCTGAGTTTAAATAATTTATATGCTTTTAAGAAGAATAACGCTCAGAATATAAACCGGCATTCGCTCTTTCATACTCACATTTTTTTCGCGCTGCAAGTGAACGCACCTTAACTGAAAAGACATAAATGTTTATTCTTTTCATCAAACTATCGTCTCTCATTCGTTTGAGTAATTTAAGGTTTTATACTGTATGCTTTGGAATTCTCATTGTTAGTTTATATACGACATTTTCGCACTTTTTCATGTATACACCAAGATTTTAAAAAGTGTTAGGTCATGGAAATGTGGTTTAAAGTCCTGGACATCCCTTGTTCACGACCCCTTGGTAAGCTCCCACATGTACAGCAGGAGATGCTGCCGAATAAACGTTGTTTATACACATCCAGATCATTTAAAAATGATTAATTATAAAAACGTATCTCTGTAATTAAGTCGGAATGCTCGCAAAATCAGCTTCTCCAAAACTGCGTTGTCTAATATTATTTTATTTGCAGTCTGAATGTTGTCGTTTAAAGTGTGTGTGTGTGTGTGTGTGTTGCAGATGGAGCAAGAGAACCTGCAGCTGAAAGTGTCCAACCTGAAGCAGACGGAGCAGATCATGTTGCTGCAGGACAAACTCCAAGGTGAGCGCCGACAGGAAGCCGTTCCTTTACGGTCTGATGGCGTTAAAGCGTGCGTCACACGTAGAAGGTCATAAAGTAAAAGAGCTCGTGCTGCTGCAGCGCTCCTGGAGAAACCCGCCTCCTCGGGGCCTCCGGCCACCTCCTCGCTCACAGACGCCCACCTGGTGCCCAGCAGCCCGCTGTTCCCTCCCAGCTGCCCCGGCACGCCGCCGGCCCAAGACGACGGCTGGAGGCCCCGAGGGGCCCCGAGCGCCAAGGCCCCGCAGACAGGTGAGCTGGAGCCCCTCGTCTGAGGGGGCGTCTTCAATGCTGACTGGCAGTGGTGGTCACGTGACCGTCAGTGGTGGTCACCTGACTGCCAATGGTGGTCACATTTAAATAAATTTAGTGCAATAGTATTCTGTGACAAAATTGGTGGGAAATACTCTGCTAATTGGCTGTCTTTACTTGTATCAAAACTAACGAGGACACACGTAAAGTTCTAAAAAATAATGGCAAAAGTAATTCATAAATATGTAAAATGTAGTAAAAATTGCAATTGGTTCAGGGTTAAAAAAATAATATTTTGACAATAATAACACATTTGCTATCTATAACCAGTCTTGGTTAATTCTGTTTACAATCCTTATATAATATTTACTTTTAAACACTTACTTTTATCTGGATTAAAACACAGATTATCACTTCAGTGGCTCTTAAATAGCTCTTATTTTGGTACTTTTGTAGTTTGACTATGTTGAGGAAATGTTACTTTCTGTATTCTTGTTATTCTTAGTTTGTCCTCTAGGTTGACGCACTTATTATAAGTTGCCTTGGATAAAAGCGTCTGCTAAATGACGTGATGTAATGTAATGTAAAAACAGACGCATTCTCTACTGCATGAATTAATACTCCCCCCCCTCCCAAAAAAAGAAGGATATGTTAGCATGATTCTTCCTCCATATCCCAGGGGTTTGAACGTTCCTCCTTTATTATCATAATACCTATCATCAGTAATAACTTGCCTCCTCAGACGTGACTCGGGCTCCTGAGCCGTCCGGTAAGGGCATCTGTCTCGGGGACCTCGTGGCCCACAACGCTCTCTCTCAGACTCGAGGTCGGGAGGTCGAGGTCGGGAGGTCCGGCGGCGCCGTGGCGCCCCCGGAGGCTCCGCCCGGCTCCTCCGACCACGACAACTCCTCCGACGAGCTCAACAGCAAGTTCCGCTCGCAGTGCCTCCACTCGTCCTCCTCCTCCTCGTCTTCGTCCTCCGCCTACGAGATGGCCCGCGGGGGGCCCAGCTCCCCGGAGTCGACCCCCAAGAGCCCGCAGCTGGCGCGCTCGCCCTCCACCAACAACCCCTTCCCCAATCCCGCCGCCCGCCGGTCGGGCGCCAGCACGACGCTCCCCAAGGTGCGCACGCCGCTCACGCCCAGGGACAGCATCCAGCTGGCCAAGAAGCACTACAGCCAGCCGCAGCCCGGAGCGGAGCGCATGGACGCCGCCGCCGCCGCCGCCGCCGCGCCGTCCTCCGCCTGCTCCACCCTCAAGAGCACGGGCGCCGCGGCTTCGCAGTTCTCGCAGGTGGTGGAGGAGACGGACATCGACGACGGGCTCGCCAACGGCATGGAGGGCCTGGTGGAGGGCGAGGGGTCAGGGGTCAACGGCGTCTCCTTCGTGGGACTGGCGGAGGAGCTGGAGCAGCTGGATCCACCGCCGACGCCGCCATTGCACCGCTTCCCTTCATGGGTAGGAAGGCACTTCCTGTATCTCCACGTCTTCTTGGTTACAAGCCTCGTCTTTGGATTGGCTGGAAATCACAACCGACTTCTGATGGCATGTGGAGAGATGTTCAAATGACCTAGATAACTGGAAACATCATCAAGTATGGTAACCCAATCACCTATAAATAGATTTTAGAAGATATATATATTTATATATATCCATCCATTATCAATACCGCTTCATCCTCATTAGGGTCGAGGGGCGCTGGAGCCGATCCCAGCTGACATAGAGCGAAGGCGGGGGACACCCTGGACAGGTCACCAGTCCATCCAGGATATCTATATATATATATTGATATATATATATAGATATATCTATATATAGATATGTATGAAATCTATTTATTTACTTACTGTCAAAGTTTTGCGAGCAGATTAATAATCCTTCTGCTTCCCGTATTGTTTAATGTTGTAAAAGCTCTTCCTCAAAGCATGAGCGCTCCAATTGGATCCATCATACTTTTATTTAAATTACTACTTAATTAACTTAGAGGCGCTAAGCTAAGCTAGCTTTGTGTTAAGCTAAGCTAGCTTTGTGTTAAATTAAGCTATCCAGCTGCTAGCTTTGTGTAGCTACGTCAATCTTCTCTTGTAACCCGTGGCAAAAAGTAGCAAATTTAGTTTATTCCCCAAATATCCCGATGCCAACATGTCGCCCCGGTGGTTATCATGCATGTTTAGAGTCGAGTGACGAGGAATATTCCTAATTTCTTTATTCTCTCTCTGCAGGAGAGTCGGATCTACGCCGTGGCCAAGTCAGGAATGAGAGTCTCCGAGGCCAGTCCTGGAGTCAGGGGCCCCGGGCGAGGTGAGTGTGTGTGTGTGTGTGTGTGTGTGTGTGTGTGTGTGAGTGTGTGTGTGTGTGTGTGTGTGTGTTGTATATGAGTCATTACCGGGAGGCGACGTGTCACTCGTCCGGAGCTAAAAGCCGCGGCGCAGGTGTGCGGTTTGGGTTTGGGATCCGTCATTGAGGAACCCTTTGATGTCACTTCCTCCCCACACACCTGGACAGGTGTGGGATCCTCCTCCCCCTGTTCCTGTTTTAAAGAGCAGAGGAAGAGCGTAACAGCGGTTGCTCTTCAATGGGCTGTGATGACAGGAGGAGTGGTTTAGGGCTCAGGGTGCCTCCGTTGGGCAGCATCCAGAGCGCTGGCAGGATGAAGGTGTGACGGTCTTCAAATGGCCTCTTGTGAAAGATCAATATGAAACATGAAACAACAGCAAACAGAACAACATAAAGGTTAAACTCCTCAGCAACACAATGCACCGTGGGTCTGTGGAGCAGGATGACCTCGTGGGGCCAGGGTGTCTGCTCTTTCATCATCTCTGTGAGACTTTCATCACAGAGTGAGACGACAGATCGGCATCGTGTTGTCAATGCTGTGAGGTCCAAGTGACATCATCGACATAATCTAAACCAAAAGTAAAACCCCCCCCCCCCCCCCTCAGGGTCCTTCTTCCCCCAGCACCCCGCGGCCGGTCCGTTCCCCCAGCTGGTCTACAAGAACATCAACGTGCCGGTCTACACCACGCTGAGAGGGGTGAGACACTTCACCTCCATCAGTCTTCTTCTTCTTCTTCTTCTTCTTCTTCTTCTTCTTCTTCTTCTTCTTCTTCTTCTTCTTCTTCTTCTTCTTCTTCTTCTTCTTCTTCTTCTTCTTCTTCTTCTTCTTCTTCTTCTTCTTCTTCTTCTTCTTCTTCTTCTTCTTCTTCTTCTTCTTCTTCTTCTTCTTCTTCTTCTTCTTCTTCCTCCTCCTCCTCCTCCTCCTCCTCCTCATGTGTGTGTTTCTTGTTTTTCTTTTCTTCAGAAAGCCACTCAGATCAGCAGCGTTCCTCTCCCTGACGATGACTCCGGCTCGGAGGATGACAGCAGCTCTCTGGCCAGCTTACGGACCTCCGTGCTGCTGCCGGACAACAGGAAGGGCGGCGTGCCGGGCAGCCCGCGGGCCGCCAAGAGAGGTGAGGCGACCACGCACAATAAACACGCCATCAGAACACGGCCAGAGAGAGTAACCCCGACGGTGTGCTGAACACCAGCTGGAGAGTATTAACATCCTGGATCTATCTGGAAGAGCCTTCTCTCACTCCACCTCCCCTCCTCCTCTTCCTCCTCCTCCTCCTCCCCAGGCGTGTCCGTGTCCTCCGTCAGCTCAGAGAGTGATTACGCCATCCCCCCCGACGCCTACTCCCTGGACAGCGACTACTCGGAACCGGAGCACAAAGTCCAGCGGACCTCCTCCTACTCCTGCGAGAGCACCGGGCCCGTGAGTCGAGTCCCGTGGAGTCTTAAGACGTCTTATGCAGCC
Organism: Liparis tanakae; assembly: GCA_036178185.1. Classification (NCBI taxonomy): domain Eukaryota; kingdom Metazoa; phylum Chordata; class Actinopteri; order Perciformes; family Liparidae; genus Liparis; species Liparis tanakae. The sequence goes on from CM070093.1 coordinate 6,521,344, forward strand.
GGTCATGTTTATTTAGACCCCCCCCCCCCACACCTCTATGTGTAGGAGATGCTGGAGAAGTCGGGGTACCTGCTGAAGATGGGCAGCCAGGTGAAAGCCTGGAAACGCCGCTGGTTCATCCTGAGGAACGGAGAGATCCTCTACTACAAATCCCCCGTGAGTCTGAGCCCCCCAAACCCCAAACGCTCCCTTCTGAGACACAGGTGTCAAAGCCGGCCCACCACGTCATTTTATGTGGTCCCTGACGGCTTGAAAGACACATTATCATCTTTTCCTAGAAGAAATTTCAAAAAAATATCCTATCCTATATTTGAAGGATTTATGTGATAATATTAGAGATATGTTCTTATGTATAATATTTCTAGACTCAAATAAACAATAATCACATGCAAAGAGAGTGATTTAACAATAATTTGGGAGTACTTTATACAGCGTTTCAGGTGTAACCGGCCCTTTAAGAGGGCGGCCATGATGCTGATGTGGCCCACGATGAAAATGAGTTTGACACCCCTAAGAAGACATTGCACAACTATTTCAAAAGGCTCAACAAAATACGTTGTGATGGCATTTATGATTGTAGTTTTATTAACAAATTAAGAGTTGTGTGTGTGTGTGTGTGTGTGTGTGTGTGTGTTTCAGAGTGACGTCATCAGGAAGCCTCAGGGTCAGATCGAGCTGAACTCGTCCTGCCGTATACTTCGTGGAGAAGGAGCGCAGACCTTTCAAGTGAGTGGTATTCAGAGCCTGGATTCAAACATTGCGTAACATTAGAGTTAGTCAATCAAACTTTGATTTCGGACTCGAGGTCCAGATAGCACAAAAACATTAAAATAGAATAAAATACGTACAAAATCACAAGTAAAATACATAGAACTATGAATGCCTTATAAATAAACAGCTGTACCAATGTGTCCACATCTGGGAGAAACACTTCACTGGCTCTCCTCCGCCTCGGCATCATTATCATCATTACATAGTCACACTGACAATATATATACTTAATAATATATGTAAGGAATTGAAATGGTCTCACGTGTTTTTAAACATCTGCAATTCTCAAAAAAGAGAAAATATAGAAAAACAGTGTGTTTGAAGGCAGATGCAGCCACACACACACACACACACACACACACACACACACACACACACACACACACACACACACACACACTCTGTTATTACCGCACTGCATCGCCGTACAGCGTTACCGCTGCATACCAGAGAAGAGGCTTAAACTGACGTCATGTGCGGCGGCATCGGGCTGGAATGTTTCTCCCCGTCTCTCCGGCGGCTGATCCTGATCTCCTCCGACACGCCGGTGTTATCTCGGTCGGCTCGGGCTCAAACCTTCCCCCCTCACATTTCTCTCCCTCTCCAATCAGCTGATTACGGAGAAAAAGACCTTCTATCTGACGGCCGACTCGCCCAACATCCTGGAGGAGTGGATCAGGGTCCTGCAGAACATCCTCAAGGTCCAGGCCTGGAGCCCGGTTACCGTGGAGACCGCCGCCAAGCCTACCATGAGGGGCTGGCTCACAAAGGTCAGGAGGAGGAGGAGGAGGAGGAGGAGGAGGAGGAGGAGGATAGATGTGTAGCTATATTTCAGCATGAAGGCTGGAAACAACTGGCAAAGTATTAGAATGATATTAATCTCATATCTCCTAGTACTTCTATATAGTATTAAAATATTCATTAGATTTATTTAACACCACTTTTATTACTTTACTGGATCATGACGCTCAATGTTTTAATGTGTCATGAGGCCTCAAACTAGCGATCATTTTTATTATATCAGGATTACTTTATTTTTTTAATTTTTAATTAATACATTTCCGTAAAAAAAAAAATGAAATAAATAAATAAAAGTAGAAATATAAATTTTCTTTGAGACGCTGGACTGAATGGACGATTAATAGATTATCAATATCAAACAAATTGATTTCTAACGTTACACAAACATAATAATAACGAAATAATTACATTTGTTTGCGTTATCCGTGGCGGCGCGTTCAAACTAAACTTTTAACAAAACAAAAGAACACAAAGTGTAAAACCTGCAGTCGGTCTTCTTGCTTCAGGTCAAACACGGACACTCCAAGCTGCTGTGGTGCTCGCTGGTGGGGAAGGTCTTCTACTACTACCGGAACCAGGAGGACAAGGTGCTGCTCGGCCGCTCCTCATGTCACCTTCTGTCTGCTTATCGACGCCTCGCACGCTTAGGCTCCGCCCTGCAGAAGGATCGCGCGTACACGCGAGAAAAAGACGTCGTGATTGTGTCAATTTCTTTTGCCGCCGGTTTGACTTCCTGGTCCTCTCCCAGCTGCCTCTGGGTCAGCTGCAGGTGCGCGAGGCCTCGGTGAAGGAGGTGGACCGCTCCTGCGACTCGGACGAGGACTACGAGGCGGGGGGGCGGGGCTTCCTCTCGTCCCACTGCACCGTGGCGGTCCAGCCGCGGGGCCAGAGCCCCACCTACATGCTCATCGGCACCAAGCAGGAGAAGGTGAGCGGGGCGCCTTCATGGGGATGCACACCTGTGTTCAATCCTTTGTTCAATGTATTTCAGGGATTCGTTGTTGTTGTTTTTCCCAGGACACGTGGCTGTACCACCTGACTGTGGCGGCGGGGAGCTGCGCGACCTTCAGAGTGGGGACGGAGTGCGAGCAGCTCATCGGAAAACTCCTCGATGCGGAGGGAGACCCAGGTGAGGACAGCTCTGACCTTTATTATACCTTTTATTATTAAACCTTTATTTAATCAGGTGAATCACATTGAGATTAAAAATCCCTTTTATTCAAGGCTGACCTGGAAAAGATGGGCAGCAACACCAGAAACACATAATTACAGACTAAAGAACACAAGAAACTCATAATTACAGACAAATAACATAATAAACTTCAATGAATTTCATTGAATGTTTTTACTATGAATGTAAACATCCTCACATTATTAAGAAAGTCTCACAAATTGAATACGATGAAATCCCTTTCAACACAACGTCACTGTTCAAAAACTCCTTGTTCCTATTTCTTTGGTTACAAAGTGAACACTGCACATCTTTTGGAGATTCCCTGAAGGCTCCCAGAGTCTCTCTAGAAGTGGACGCGTTAGCACCTACATGCTACATGCTGCATGCTAAATGCTAAATGCTAAATGGTACATGCTATGTTCATCTCACAGCCTTTACTCCACTCTCCAGACGGTGTTTACGACCGGCCGTCAGCTGCTGAGTCTTTAGGGCTCGGAAACTCAATCTTGTTTGTGTGTGCTTGTGTTTGCGTCTCTCTCTCTCTCTCTCTCTCTCTCTCTCTCTCTCTCTCTCTCTCTCTCCCAGAATGTGCCTTGTGGAGGAGCGAGGCCCTGAGCTGCTGTAAGGAGGGCCTGCGTTCTCCTCTCACCACGCTGCCCTCTGAAGCTCTGCAGACAGAAGCGCTCAAGCTCTTTAAGGTCAGCCTCTCCACCTCCACACGCCCCCCCCCCTCTTTCTGTCCCTCTGCTTCTCTTCCGTTCGCTCTTCCTTTCATCCCTTTCTCCAAATAGTTCCTTTTTCCCCTCTGTGCTGCGAGGGTCTGTTCAAGGCATCATCCCTCCCCCTCCTCCATCGTCCCCTCCCACTCCTGGATACGCTCCGCGGCCCTCTTCCCTCTCTCGTCCTTCTAGATCAAAGCCCCCCCCCCCCCGAGGACGAGGGCTCATTGAAAAAGTCTGTGGAAGAGAGATAATGGCGTTGATTATCTGCTCTGATTGAGGCTAACTGTTCCTCTGGTTTACAGCCAGTGTGAAAGGCCGTGGGAGGTTCAGGGCCATCGGGAGAGAGTGGTTGCAATGGAAGCTACACAAGATGGGGGAGGAGGAGGAAGAGGAGGAGGAGGAGGAGGAGGAGGAGGAGGACGAGGAGGAGGAGGAGGAGGAGGAGGAGGAGGACGAGGAGGAATGGGATCAGAGCAGAACGGAGGAAGATCCCTTTCCTCTCTTTTCAGCCTTGTAGCCCACCCAGAGACCCCCCCCCCCCCCCCACACACACACACACATACCACCTCCCCCCTCCACCACACCCACCGCACTAAGGAACTAAAAGCTGAATGGGCCGGCGCTCTCTTTGACCAGCCGGCCACAAACACAACACACAAAGAAACAGGATGAATGGAAGGGACACGCTTCATGCCCTTTTGAAGTATTAATGAATCCCACCAGGCAGGAAGCGCCCTAGAGCTGCATTCTCCCTAATGGCCACAAGGGGGCGTCTCCTCTGGCTGCAAACAAACAAGTGGTATCATCTTTATTTGAAGTCTTCTTCAATATGATATATGATTCATTTAGTAAATGGTGGTGCCGTGAAGCAGGGTGTGCTTTAGGGGGCGTGGCCACATTGTGATTGACGGGTCGCCACCGTGTTGTGAACTGTGTTTCATCAAAGTTAAGTCACAAACCTTTAATTAAAGTCGTCTTATCCGGCGTTTGGTTGGACTTAGACCCGCCCTCTTTTTTCTGGTTGCATAACTCCAGGGCACAACACAGCTTCTTCAAACTTCTTATTTACTTCTTATATACTTCTTATATACTCCTTGTATACTTCTTATATGCAGTCTATGGTTTAAGACAAAAGATTGTCTTCAAAGCTCTCAGACAGGAGAGAAAATGTGAGACGAGAAAAAAAGTTATGGCAAACAAATTTGCTGACCTCATGCATCTTTAAAAATACATATTTTTATAATTTCTTTTGACCTGAATATGAACTATTTTAGCTGTGTAGCCTCTGGTGTGTGTGTGTGTGTGTGTGTGTGTGTGTGTGTGTGTTTGCCTCCACCTAGTGGCAGTGCAGTGCAACTGAAAACCAGAAGTTTCTCTCTCCTCCTCCTCCTCCTCCTCCTCCTCCTCCTCCTCCTCCTCCTCCTCCTCCTCCTCCTCCTCCTCCTCCTTCCTCCTCTGCAGTCCTGCCAGCTCTTCATCAACGTGCTGGTGGAATCTCCGTCCGTTGACTACCACACCTCGCTGGCCCAGAATGCATTGCAGGTGTGCCTGACCCACCCGGAGCTGCAGAACGAGGTGTACTGTCAGCTGATCAGGCAGACCAACCGCCGCACGCCGCACAACTACTCCCTCACGCAGGTCAGCCCGGTGGACGGAATGTGGAACTGCCGTTCTGGGCCCAGGTTTATTTATTCACGCTTTAATGTGTTTATGGGCTCCTGTGCAGTGCTGGCAGCTGCTGTCGCTGTGCGTGGCGCTGTTCCTCCCTCAACAACACTTCCTCTGGTACCTGAGACAATACCTGCAGCGCAACGCCGACCCGCGGTGAGGCGCCACGGCCCGCCGGCCTCTGAGGAGAACACCTCCACCCAAAAGGGCATGGTTCACATCTCCGGTTCCTCTGTCTCCTCACTCCCCCCCCCACACACACACACACACACACACACACAGGAGCGAGGTGGGGAAGTACGCCGTGTACTGCCAGCGTTCCGTGGAGCGCACGCTGCAGAACGGGGAGCGGGAGGCCAAACCGTCGCGCATGGAGATCGTCTCCATCCTGCTGAGGAACCCCTACCACCACTCGCTGCCCTTCAGCATCCCGGTGCACTTCGTCAACAACACGTACCAGGTGACGCAACGCGCCCCACGCGGAGACTGGCCCCAGCCGCCTCACCGCCGCGTCTTATTTAGTATTTTAGTATTAGTATTTAGTATTTTTTTGTATTTTAGTATTAGTATTTCGTATTTTTCTGTATTTTAGTATTAGTATTTAGTATTTTTCTGTATTTTAGTATTAGTATTTAGTATTTTTTGTATTAGTATTAGTATTTAGTACTTAGTATTTTTCTGTATTTTAGTATTAGTATTAAGTATTTTTTTGTATTAGTATTTAGTATTTTTTTGTATTTAGTATTTAGTATTTAGTAATTTAGTATTAGTATTTTGTATTTTGTATTTTAGTAGTAGTATTAGTATTTAGTATTGTGTTTTTTATTTGTATCTTTTATTCTTATTAATGCTCTAATGTACATCCACTGCTGTGATCCTGAAATGTCCCCACTGTGGGACTAATAAATGAATATATTATCTTATCTTATCTTATGGACGCCACACTGGGCGTCGATGTGCCCTCGGAGGACAATTCGTAAATTTGTGATATTGGGCTGTTTAAAATGAACTGAATTTAATATTTTATTCTCCACATTCCAACTGGCTCCGCCTTCAGCCTGCAGCCAGTCACCTACCGGCAAATAAAACAACAGCCGCCTCAATATTTTGTGTCAACTGAGGGATCCGGCATGAACTAAAACACCCCCAAAAGTTGTTTTTTTGCTGGTGATTTGCTCATCAAATGAAATGCGAACGGATTTCTCTTCAACGTCGTGGTTCTCAAACTGCGGGGAGCGCCCCTCTAGTGGGGCGTAGTGGTAGTTCAGGACATACAAGTACACAGACATAACACTAAGTCATTAATAAAGACACGTTACCACGCCTCTACTTTCGTGTACATGCTTACTTGGCGACTCATTTTAGCCGTTTTGCCCACATTTTTTGGTTTGCTTGAAATTGATGGAATTTTCTTTTGTCACAAAATGCGATTTCAATAAAGACATGGTGTGACTTCTCTCCTCTCCCCCCGGCGTGCAGGTGGTGGGCTTCGACGGCTCCACCACGGTGGAGGAGTTCCTCAACATGCTGAACCAGAGGATCGGCGCCAGGAAGCCTCAGCTGTCCGGCTTCGCTCTGTTCAGCGACGATCCGTCCGGCAAAGACCTGGAGCACTGCCTGCAGCCATCTGCCAAGGTGTAGACACCTGCTTTATATATAAATATATATATACACTACCATTCAAAAGTCACTTAGAGAAAGAAAGAACAAACTTAGTAAAGCACTGTTTTTGTCAATGAGGATAACATTAAAAGAATCATAAATATGATATGATATGATATATACCTTTATTCATTCCACAGTGGGGACATTTCAAAAATCACAGCAGAGCATTCATAAAAATAATTATAAAACACAAAACTAAATACTAATACTATACAAGGGGAAAACAAAGTAAAGTGCTGAGTTTGCCAGGATCTCCAGCGATCTACTGCAGTTTGTTGTGTAATAATACACTATATAATAATAATAATAACAATAATAATAATAATAATAACAACAATAATATATATATATATACTGTATATATATATATATATATATAATTATAATACACACTGTAAAAAACACTCTCTACATAGTTAGTGTGGTAAATGACTATTGTCTGGTGTTTAATGAAGTCTCTACAGAGGTGTGTAGAGGCCCATCTCCATGTTCTAGTGGTACATTGTGTTACCGCCTTAGAAGACTAACGGAGGGGGAGAAAAGCTTTGAAACCCTTTTTGTGTGAGCGTTTGTGTGAAAACAGTGAACTAACCTTGTCGATGTCTCACAGATCTGCGATGTCATTTCCAAATGGGAGCAGGCCCTGAAAGAGTTGCATCCTGGGAAGAACGAGGGCACGCGGATTGTGCGTCTGACGTACAAAAGCAGGTAAAGTTTCCATCGTCACGTCTGAAACACGCACGGCGCCCCTCGTTACCTTCTTTCATTATGCGGACAGTGTGTGTGTGTGTGTGTGTGTGTTTGAGTGAGATTCATGACTCGCGTGTGCACAGGCTGTGTTTCAGATCTCAGGTGAAAGGGGAGACGGAGCGAGAGCGCCTCCTGCTGGCGTACCAGCTGAACGACGAGGTCCAGCGAGGCCGCTTCCCCGTGAACAAGGAGCTGGCTCTGGAGGTCGCCGCCCTCATGGCGCAGGTCAGTACGGCGTACGCTCGTTCAGAGGGTCATCGCTCTCCCTCTTTCTCTTCCCAATCCCTCTCATCTTCTTCCTTCGCTCCTCCAGGTGGAACACGGGGACCTGGAGAGACCGGCCGCCTCCACCTCCTCCTCCTCCTCCTCCTCCTCCTCCTCTCCGACCGGCTCCCCTCAGCCCAAGGCACAGCTGATTCTCCTGCAGGCCTTGGAGCGCTTCTACCCCAAACGCTACCGCCAGGACTGCAGCGCGGAGCAGCTCAGGTGGAAAAACAAATACATACCAGAGAAGATATACACACTGCCGTTAGAAAGTCTGGGGTCACTTAGAAAAGTCCTTATTTCTCAAAGTAAAGCACAGTTTTTATCAATGAAGATAACATTAAATTAATCATAAATACACTCTGTACATAGTTAGTGTGGTAAATGACTATTCTCTGGTGTTTAATGACGTCTAGGTGTCTAGAGGCCCATCTCCATGTTCTAGAGGTACATTGTGTTATCGCCTTGGAAGACTAACGGAGGGGTAGAAAACCCCTGAAAATCCTTTTTATGTGAGCGCAGCTGAAAACAGTTATGCTGGTGAGAGAAGCTCTAAAACTGGCCTTCAAGCGACAAGCTTGAAGAACAACATTAATATTTACAATAACAATCATTATTTCTAACCTTGTCAATGTCTTGATTATATTTTATATTTATTTGATAAATAAAAGTGAGAGTTTTCATAGAAGACTCCAAATTGTCTGGGTGACTCCAAACTTTTGAACGGTAGTGTGTATTTACATGAATACAGCGGTACTGCAGGAGGCTCTGGGTGAGACTCTGATGTTCCTCTCCTCCTCTCAGGGATCTCACTGAGCGTCTGGCCACCAAGTGGTCCATGCTCCGTGGCTGCAGTGCACCCGAGTGTGTGAGGATCTACCTCACGGTGGCTCGCAAGTGGCCCCTCTTCGGAGCCAGACTCTTCAGCGCCAAGGTAAGGAGAGAGAGAGAGAGAGAGAGAGAGAGAGAGAGAGAGAGAGAGAGAGTCTGCTTAATGTGACGCTCTGTGTTGCTGCATTCACTCTGATGTGGACCCTTGTGACCTCCTCTTTGTCCGTCCGTCCGTCCCCCGTCCCCCTTGTGTCCACAGCCGCTGCCCCCGTCCCCCGTGGAGCAGAGCCAGGTGTGGCTGGCGGTCAACGAGGACGGAGTGTGTGTGCTGGACTACGCCATGGTGAGCTTCAGACTAACAGGAACACCTCGTGTGACACGGGAAACAAAAGGAGAGACATAGAGAGAGTCAGAGGGAGAGAGAGAGACAGATAGAGAGAGTCAGAGAAAGAGAGCATCAGAGACAGAATCAGAGGGAAGGAGAGAGGGATGGAGATTGAGAGAGAGAGAGGGAGAGGAGGAGAGAGAGGGAGAGAGACTACCATTGAGTCAATCACAAGTCACCAGATGTAATGTCAAAAAGCCAAAAACCTAAAATAATTCTACTCTCTAATTTGGTGCCGCCGATAAAATGTTTTCATGTTGGCTCGACGCCTTCCTTCCTTCCTCCCTTCCTTCCTTCCCTCCCTCCTTCCTCCCTCCCTCAGCACACGCTTGCCACTCACTCCTACCAGTCCGTCATCACCTTTGGCGGTTGCCGTGACGACTTCATGGTGGTGACGAGCCAGCAGCGGGAGCCCGGAGGAGGGAGGAAGAGTGCGGAGAAGCAGGTCTACGCCATGGCCAAGCCCAAGGTGAGGAGGGGGGGGGGGTATTGTGTGCGTGTGTGTGTGTGTGTATATATATATATATATATAAATATATGACGCCAAATATATGTATATGCCAGATCCTGCACACGTTTGGCTACATCTAAATGAAGCGCTGTTAACTAATATTTCTTCCCTTCTTATAGTGAGAAATAAACATAATTATGAGTTTATTTCTCAAAACAAGTTTATATATATTTTAGTAAATGTATTTTGTTACTTTATATCCGATGGTTTCCACGTGAGACTTTGAGTCAGATGATGGAACGATGTAAATATTGTGGAGTAGCTCAACTAATTTCTTTAAAAAAACTGTAAAAATCCAGATCTGACTAGAAGGTCGTCCGCTGTAAGAACAGGACGACATGCGGCGGAGAAGTAACCAGTAAAAATATAAATGTTGTATATTTAAATCGTGTTAAATAACATCCGGTTTAAACCGGGTGTTGACGAAGGAGCGGAGCCGTCAGAATCCAGTAAACCCATTAACGGCCGATCTCTTGTCTCAGATCCTGGAGCTCACTCTGCTCATGGCGAGCTACATCAACCACTGGAACCTCGGCCTCCCATTGGCCGCCTCGCTGCAGCCGCCCGGCCAATGGGACGTGGACAGCAAACACTTCCCCGCCATGAACTACACCACCAAGGGCCCCACGCTGCTGTGAACCAGCCACACGGGGGACGGATGGTGCCTATTATTATTATTATTATTATTATTATTATAATAATTTTTTTATGAAACAACAGCTCCGGGTCTTTTGAGACTATTTATTTCTACAACAGATGAGTGTTTCAAACTCTGCTCTCTTAAGATTTAAGGGTTCAAATTCTTATTTTTTTAAACACAGGCGTGGTCTGAGGACACATGCAGCTGGATGTTTCAGATCTTTTCATATTTTCCAGTTTTTCAGAGCTTCTGGTTTGACTGGAATACTCCGTTGTGTGTGTGTGTGTGTGTGTGTGTGTGTGTGTGTGTGTGTGTCAGTCGCTGTCTTTTTTTACCGCCCAATGTGATCACTTGTAATTGGCAATAAACAGCATTTAAATTCCTCCACGAGATCTACTGTGCAATTAGAAAGGTCACGTGATACTTTTCAGCCTCTTGATTGGATAATAATCCACATGTAATTATTTAGAGCTTCCTTACATTTTTATTATAAATTCATTTGATGATTATTTTCACAATTGATTAACTCCTTTGATCCATGGACTACGTCAGAAAACAGAAAAGTTGACATACACTTGTCCTGGTCCTCGGAAACACTTCCACTGTTGTCCACAAGGGGCGCCAGAATCACCGAAAAATGAAAGTCCCTTTTCGTAGCTTTAGGTTTAATCTCGTAGAAGCTTGCAAATAAAAAAGAGCAAATGTAAAAAAAAAAAAACTTAGATGATGAATCTAATAATGAAAAAAAAAATCAATTCATTAATTAAAGGGTTTCCTCATTAAAAAAGGTGCAGGGCAGTTTTTACCCCGTAGAAATGAATATCTAGGGAGCCTTTTGTAATCCTTTTCTTTTTTTTTAAAGATTATTATTATTTAGCTCACTTATCAAATAAAAGAGAATTTTGTGATTTTAATGAGGTATACAATAACACAATGAGGGGGGGGGGGTGCGTGATGCACTGTATGAGTAATCTGTGAAAGGTGAGCAGTGCAACATTTAAGGCATCAAGCGTATTCATTATGAATTCATTGTTTAATAAATAAACAAACAAAAAGGAAAAAAGACTTGAACTGTTTTGGATCAAACCACTTTTGTGTCCATATTAGTTTATTTATGTTTACGCCCACAATTATTATGTTTTTGCTCACAAAGGTAAGGTTTTCCACAACTGTCACGTTCATATTGGAAAAGGTCCTTTATGTAGTAATTTAAGGGTGTGTTTGGATATCTGTCCTCAAATGTGTTCACGTGTTTCTGTGTGTGTGTGTGTGTGTGGGTATGTGTGTGTGTGTGTGTGTGTGTGTGTGATGCTAGAATAAATGGTACGATCCCGTGTTCCTGTGTGTTTCCTTACTTAATCTAGTATAGAATTATGCATAAATATGTAAAATATGAATATACATGTGTGAATAATGCAAACTCGCATATGAAATAAATTGTCATTATGGTCCACAGTGGAAGTTTGTGATTAAAGTTATTTAATCCATCGTGAATATACTTCTACTTTTTATAATTAATGCTTACTTTTTGCCAATCATACTTTATACCTTTTAACTTCATTAAATATTTGAATGCAAGACTTTAGAGTTTTATTATGTCATATAGTAAATGTTCACTCCAGTAAAGCACCTGAATACTTGAGTATTTATTCAATAGGTATAAACCGACGTGATTTATTCTTAATTCTTGGTTTGTAATTTTTCTTTTTAATAGTCTTTTAAAATCTTGGAAAGTCTAAAAAATACCAGCGGTGCTTGAATGCATCACTCTGGAGCTAAACCCCAGTGCTTTGGCTTTCCTGTGAGTGTTAATCTGTTCAGGAAACGATGACCTCAATCATGCTTTAGTCAAAGCTCACGCTTGAAAAAAATTATTATTATGTTTCCCAAAAGCCTTCTCCTCTCATCCAACACACACACAAATACATAAATACACACTCGTACACACACTTAAACCCTCTGGGTCCAGGTTGTTCTGCTCTCTCTCTCAAGGTTGGGAGGGGGGGGGGGGGGGCAGTGGTAATGACGTTTTCCTGCCAAAATAAAAGCTGTAAATTCAACATTTTTTTATAGCTTATTTTCTGAAGCTCTCTTTAACTAAATAAAATGCTTGTTACGGGGCTCATTGAATTTCTGAAATGTTTCTGTGGGGCATGTATATGCTTTATAAAGGTTTAAATCTAATTTACATTTAGGGTAAAAGATTCCAGTGTTTTTGGATAGATGGGCATTCTGTTACCCCAACTGTAAATCCTTAACTATACTGGCTGACTGCACCAATTTATATATGAATTATTAAAGAGCCATGACGTAAAAAATAATCATTCTATACCTTGCTGAGTCAGTTTAAAGCTAAATAAGAAAAGCCTGGTGTTTATTCCAATAAATGTGATTTTCTCCTCCATATGGCTATAATGCATCATTTCAGGACTGAAACTATAAAACATATTTAATTATTGATTAATCCGCTTAATATTTTCTATGAATTTATGTTTTTTTAATACAAATACATAACGAGATATGTTCTTGTAATTGTTTGCATGCCAACAATCAAAACCCTGAAGATATTCTCTTTATATATATATATATATATATATATATATATATATATATATATATATATATATATATATATATATATAATACATGTCATGCCATTAACCTGCCAGATACTGCAAATGTTAACTAATATTGTCCCTTCTTGTAATAAAAAAATATATATTATTAGGAGGTTATATCATAAATACAAATTCCTGTATTAATAGATTGAAAATGATCGAAAGATAAATGGGAAACACAAGTACAATGTTTTAGTAAACATACTTTGTTACTTTCCATCACTGCAGCATGCCGGTAGGTTTTGTAACTTTTCGTGTTAAAATAACAATAAATATTTGATTATCAAATCAGAATCAGAATCAGCTTTAACCATGTTATCTATCGGGTGGTTCTATAGATACTAACTAAATTAACTTTTCCGAAAATGTTCTAAATAAAATCGAATCAACTGATGCATATTTTCACATTAACTGTATTTCGACCAGAAATTCTACAAACTTATTACATATTAAAGCTCTTAACCTCTTGACCTCTGACCCTTTTAATGATCCTGTTTATTAACTCTATTACAGATACACCTATAAACCATTAAAAAAGCTACTGGAACGTCACTTTTGTAAAACAGGTGTGGATCACATGTGAAAGTACAGAATGTCCTGCTGAAATCCAGGATGTCATTTTAAACGTGAGTCACGCAGAAAGATAATTATTCTTTAAAAGGCTTTGTGGTTCTACGATGAACCATGTTATCTATCGGGTGGTTCTATAGATACTTGCAGCATGGTTGGCGAGGGATGGTATATGAAGATTATGATCTGGAGTTAGCTGCAAGCTTATAATTAATTTACTTATAGGGATTTTGCTCAACGGCAAATAAGTTCTGTGAAAAGTCGTTGTTCAGATTCCCGTAGTGTATCTATGTCATCTGTAGAATGTCCTATTGTCTTATCAGCAAACATTTAGCAAGAGAACTGGATATATGAGAAACATAATTAGCTTTTCTTGTGTCGTGTGATTTTAATCTGGATATATTTTTGGATTTCCAATTGTTCGTTAGGCAAATTGATCCATAAAGACTTTTTAATTTAATAACTTGCTGGGACCTGCTGCAACCGGAATAACCGCGGCCTGTATGACCTCTGCTATAGCTAACAGCAGGGCTGTGTGCGTGTACGGGTGTGTGCTGGTAATTGATTCCATATTAGCCAAAGAGCACTCGGAGAGATATCCTCGCTGCAGCGTATGTATCTCCAACGTGGGCCGCAGCACAGAGACTTCCCCGCGGGACTAGATAACAGAACCGCCTCTCCACCGAGCAGCACAGGGAACCAGCGGCACCGGGAACGAGCGGCAGTAGAACCGGGACCCAGCAGCACCGGTATGTCGGCTGGTCACCGGCGCGCGAGCCGTATGACACATTTACGAACTCACGCGAGGCGGAAAAAAAACGAAGAAGCTTATTCGTAACGGCTTTCTAACGCGTGTTTTGTGTTTGGCAGAAAACATTTAAATAAATAACAACATGTCAGCCGAGAAGCCGCGGAGCATGCTGCGGGAAGCGTCGCATCAGATTATCGCCGGTGGATCCGCGGGTGAGTGAAACATTCAAAACTTCTGCTCGTCCGCGTTGTGCAACAGTTCGGGGGGGAGTGTGGGCTACGCGAGGCTACGTGTCGGTAGCAACGGTTACCGGTTATAAGCATCGGTAGAGACAAGTAAATATAATAAACGTCGGCCTCGTTAAACTTCTTCCTCCCCCCCCACACACGAGAACGGTGACTTAACGTAAAGGTCGTTAATCGCACGCGCGTAGATAATCAACGACCGTTTAAATTATCTACGGGGTCATCAAAGATAGTACATGTGTCACAAGATAGTTCACGCGCCTGATAACCGAAGAGCCACCAGAGCAGGAAATGAGTTAGCGCATGCGTATAACCATCCATTCAGTGCGCGAGCTAGTTTTTTGTTCTTATGTAATCTTTACCAGTTATGATGTGGAACTATGTAAACTATGTTTACTAGAGTGCTGTATATACCTCTACTTGAGTATTTACTTTGATATTTGAACATATTTATGAACTGAAGGACGAATTCCTCTACTCTTTATAACTTTAAGTCTTTAAAAAGATTAGATAAGATTCAAGTTTATTGTCATTACACATGTACAAGTACAGAGCAACACAAATCCTCTAGGATGAGCTGTAAAATGGAGAAAATAACACACACACACACACACATTAATACAGCAGTCATATTATTCCAAAAAATCATATATCATAGTAAAACACACACAGGGAACATTCCACTAAACAATGATTACTTTTACTTTTGATACTTTAAGTACATTTCACTGATAAAATGTACTTAACTCTCACTTTTACTTCGGTAAAGTTTTGAATGTCTCACCTTTGCTCAGGGTGCTTTGTACGTTCCTGATGTTGTTGGTTATTGTTTCTTTTTGTATAAGTAGGGGATCATAATACTTCTTCAACCTCTAGTTTTTATGCAAGAAAATTATGTTTATGATCATTTTCAAATGTGAAAAACCTTTCAAGTTTGCGGGGTTATCTTCTCAGAGACGACCAAAGGGGCTAGAAGTTGTCAGCTTCAGAGGTCTGGACCCATGCAGTAGAAGTGCAGTGAGGATGTAGCCTCGGGCTTAGATTAACCCCGGGTTAACTGTGTGTGTGTAAAGGGGCCGAGTTAACCGAGGGTCAACTCGGGTTCACGTGTGAAAAGCCTGAATGTCAGCAGTGGGGGCAAACAAGTGTCGTGTATTTCCTTTTTAATTAACAGTCTGCAAACTAAAGGTATTACATTAATGCAATGGAGTAAATGTCCAATATTTCAATTTGCATGCAAGATAAGTTTTAGGAGAAAACACAAATATGTGGGCTAAAAAGATTTAAATACAAAATCGATGGCGTTTAACTGAGGAACCTAACGATGACGTCATCGCAGCTCCAGAGGCTCGTCTCTAGCTTCCTTGTCGCTAACCAGGAAGTGAGTGGAAGTCGCCCCTCTTGCTTATTTCCTTCTCCTTTTTTATTCGTTTAGCCGTCACAACAAGACACACACACACACACACACACACACACACACACACACACACACACACGCACACAAAAACAACACGTCTGTTCCGCTTCACTCATCTGGAACGAGACGATTGGCTGCGGCGGGATTGCGCAACACGCCGTTGTCTCGTGTCTCAGAAGGGTCAAAGACGTGGGAGGAATATGCCGACGATGCAGTCCTGATACGACCAGCTGTAGTTCACGGAGCGGGCTGCAGCCGGCTCCTCAAGTGCGTGTCCTCCATGACGACATGTACGCACGAGCGTGACCTACATCACGGCTCCATGTAGGACTCAAGGTCATTGGGTCTCACGGCTGGGACACTTTATTGTGACGCTAAATGTGTAAAGAGTTGTGTGCAGTCGACTCCTCTGTAGTTTGAGAGGAGTTTCATCGTCCTGCTCGGCTTCGTATTAAATATTAAATATTAAATATGAACCGGAGCTGCAGACGATGTCAACAGGAGGAGGACAGATAACGATTTATCTCGAGTCACGCTGAGCAGAAACGAAAGTCAAGGGTGGTTAATTATTGTCCCTCAAGTCACCGGGGAAAGTTACGATAGGCGTGTGTGTGTCTGTGTATCTGTCTTTGTGTTTGTGTGTGTGTGTGTTTGTCTTTGTGTGTGTGTGTCTGTGTGTGTGTGTGTGTGTCTGTCTCTGTGTGTCTGTGTGCGTGTGTGTGTGTGTTTGTCTTTGTGTGAGTGTGTGTGTCTGTGTGTGTGTGTGTGTCTGTGTGCGTGTGTGTGTCTGCTCAGTAAAGGCGTTATATTGCATAATTGTTTTTACATAAATCATTTGCATTGAAGCTAAATTAAGTTTATTTTATGTTAGAAGCTTCTTGGTAAAGCAAAAGAAAATCTTCTCTTCAGATTGAATCTTCTTTATTTCCTCGTACTCAACGTTGTTCGTGATCTCAGACTTGCTGACTCATCGTGTTCTGCAGCTGCTTTAAAACAAATACCTCAAAACTCTTTCCTCGTGTTTAACTGTCACATACTTCTGTCCCACGTTGAGTGAAGTTCTTGTCTGTGTTGAGTTCAATGTTCATAAATCACAGCGCTGCATCGTAAAGATCACACCAGAGGCGACATGATTATACCTTTTGATTTCTGCACCCTTTGAAATATCAGTATATTATTATAGAAGCAGTTAAATCAACATTTTCTTACATCATCATTGCTCCGAGTGACAATGTGAGGAGCCGCTAGAGAACACTGTGTCCTCTGCTCCTCCTCCTCCTCCTTCTCCTCCTCCTCCTATACATTTCATTTCTTTTGGATCTCTTCTCACTTTCTCGTGTTTGTAGTTTTCACATGTGACGTCACTTCCTCCCACATCATTGTAATGAAGGTTTATATTCAGGTGTATTTAGGGGGTCTTGTGACCTCATGCGACCCCTTTCTTTTTTTAAGAATACAAAACCTGCCCTTCCTCGCCGTGTGGTGACACCCGGCGTTGCGTCCTCTCCTTGTGGTGACACCCGGCGTTACGGCCTCCTTTCTCGTGCAGTTAAAGTTAGCGGCGTACTCTGACTTTTTTTTTTTTTTACGGCCTCCGAGAAACTCGGAAAGCTTTTTTTCAACGAGTTGAGGCCCAGAAGTCACGGTTTATTTCATACAACGTCTTTAAAAAAAAAGTCTGCCGTCCACTAATGAAGAAGTACTCGGGGACGTAGTTTTCTCTGAGCAGCGAGGTGTCGTCTGGACTCTGTTGCAAGACCCCCTCACGAGAAGTCAACGTACAGATGCGCGTGGCTGTGATAGACGCAATATTTTCCCAGGCGGCGCGTTTGGGGCGTTTGGGGCGACGTGATGTAGGCGACGCGTTTACAGCGGCGGAATTTTCGCCCCTAGAAATATTTCAACTTTGTGGCGGTAATCTCGCAACTTAGGCCAATCAGCTCTTGAGTTGCTCCGCGCGTGATCGCTGTCCAGCCGCAGTTGAATCAGAACAAGACGGACAATGTTATGAATACAATGACAGCGTTTAGATGTTCCGCTCTCGTAGTGCTGGAAGAGAAAGTCCTTCAGGTGTAACAGTAACTTCATCGGTGAAAGTGACCGAGCTGAGTGAGCCTACGGGTGATGTCATCAACCCAAACACGAGGGCGTTAGTGTGTGAAATGTCCACAACAAGTACGAAGCAGAACTAGGGGTTAGTTATTCTGGTGGATGAAGGAAATGATAACGGTCTTTACGGAGACGAGACACAGATAAGCCCGGCCCCTCGAGGAGCGTCTCAACGCTTATGGCGTGAACACGTTGAATGGTCGCGTAAACTCACGTGTTTTGGGCGACGCAAAAAGGTTCAGGTCTTAGTTCTTAGTTCCAGGTTCAGGTCCTAATTCCAGGAATAAGTTCTTAGTTCCAGGTTCAGGTCCTAATTCAAGGTTCAGGTCCTAATTCAAGGTTCAGGTCTTAATTCCAGGTTCAGGTCTGAGTTCCAGGTTCAGGTCTTAGTTCTTAGTTCCAGGTTCAGGTCTTAGTTCTTAGTTCCAGGTTCAGATCCTAATTCAAGGTTCAGGTCTTAATTCCAGGTTCAGGTCTTGGCTCTGTGGGCCTTTTTAAATATATAACAAATGTGACTTTTTGGAGAAGTTTAGGTCAAAAGCTGTAACTTTTAAAAACCGCCGACGCCTAAAACGAGGAGTCACGGCCAGACTTTATTTTACACTTTATTTAAATACATCACAAGCAAAGGAATACAAGTTTATGGGGGAAAAAATATCAAATGGAAAAGAATATTATTTATATTCTGGAGTAGAAGGAGAAAATAATAAAATGTGTTCCCAAATCTCAATGTCCCCCCTGAGGCCTTAATCCCTGAACCTTCTGGGACCCTGAACCTCCTGAGACCCGAACCTTCCTGGACCCCCGAACAATCTGGGACCCTGAACCCTCCGGGTGTCGTGACCCGGAGTTCTGTCTTGTTTTGTGTCTTATTTTGAAGTCCTTGTGTCACCTGTGTCCCTGTGATTGGCCCTGATTGTGTCCACCTGTGTCTCGTTCTCCCGTGTCCAATCACCTCCACCTGCCTGTGTTTTTAAACCCTGTTCGTCTCGTTCCAAGTGTGACGTCTTACCGTTTGGTTCTTGTTTGTCGTCCTGGCTAGTCGTGCGTTACCTGGAAATTCTGAATTAAATATTGCTTTGGAAGAAGTTGTCGGCACTTGGGTCCTCTCGTGCTCTCGCTACGACACCCGTGACACTGGGACCCCCAAACCCTCTGGGACCCGAGCCTTCTGAGACCCCCAAACCCTCTGGGACTTGACCGACGCCCCTGAACCCTCTGGGACCCTGAATCTTCTGAGACCCCCGAAAAATCTGGGACCCTGAACCCTTTGAGACCCTGAACCCTCCGGGACCCCCAAACCCTCTGGGACTTGACCGACGCCCCCCCCCCCTTTTTTAAAAGGTTGACCGCAAAAATAAAAAAGGCTTGAAATGTTATAAATGTACAAATGAGAGCGCAATTTGCAGCAACGTATCCCGTTACCTTGACGACGCCAAACATGTGTTCACTTGTGGGGTTTTATTTTATTTTATTTTATTTTTACTGCCCGGTTTTGAACGTCTTCCAGGCGCTTTAACGCCAGACGAGAGGTAGTTGTCAAATAAATTATTTAATAGTTGTTGTTTTTTTAAAGACAAAATTAAAGTAAAGCGATAATGAACTAACTGTTTGTGATAAATTAGTTCCTTATTGTTAATATATGTGGGAAAATGTATGGTCCTATTTGGGTACCCCTTTTTAATTAAAATGTGTTTAAAGCCTCCAGGTAACTTTATTATAATAATAATCAAGTCCAAATCAATTTTCATGGTAAAAACAGAAACCATAAAAACACAATAACGACACGAACAAAGGAGATTACATCATAGTAAAAAACAAAACGAAGACAGACAGCGGGTAAAAAACAAGTGACATGTTTCAGTGTATTATTAACATTGTATAGCCGAACAATAAATAATAAAAAAATGTTTGATAATGAACGTGATAATAAATTTAAATCCTTTATTTTCTTTTTTCTTGCAAAAAGTCTAAATTCCAAGATGTTTGTGTCATAACAGTAACATTTAATTATGCAGTGCAGATGTGTCCATTCTCCTTCTGTCCACAAGGGGGCAGTAGTTGCATGCGATATCTTTTCTAGGAGTAAAGGGATGCTGCAACGTTTTAATCTGTTAGTTCAGTCATACACAGTTTAACTAAAGAGGCACAAGAAGTGTGAATAAAGCAGCGTATGGGTTTACACACACACACACACACACTCACACACACTGTGTAACTCAAGTGTGTGTGTGTTGCACTCGGCAATGAGCAATTTTCCCGAGCGGCTGCGCCAAATCACAGCCGAATTATAAATAGGCCTAATATTTATTTCCAGAAACAATTGTGCGTGTTTGAGTGCGTGGGGGGGTTGATTGAACTCCCCCGGTGGACACGTTGTAGACAGATGTTTAAAGATGACCTCATGTTTGAAGTATAATGTTGGTTCTGGACCGGGCCCGGTCCTCTAAAACCTGCTCCCGCTGTGCCATCCACATCTTTTAAAAAACATTTTGTTTCTTTGCCCTCATATTTAATGTGTGCTTTGGCTTTTAAATGGCCGCCCAGTTCTATTGTTCCTGTTCCAGCCTCGACAGACAGATGTCCATGCGTGGGGGTGGAGCGGTGGAGGGGGTGGTGTTGTGGATGGCTTGGTTAAAATGAGCCATGATGGTGCTGAAGGATGCCTGACTTAACCCCAACACACACACACACACACACACACACACACACACACACGTCTTCTCTTCACCACCCACATCAGCAACGACTTAAATTAATGCAAAATTATTAGTGGGATAGCTTCCAAATTCCTTGTTTACCTGGCGGATGGTGAACCCGCCGTGTTCTGCCACGGTGCCCGGTGCACGGCTGATGAGTCATACGGGGAGATCACAACGCAGCGATGGCGGCAAACAAAAGAGCAAAGAGCTGCTTTATTTCCCTCCGTCCGCTAATGAAACGTGAATCACAATGTCACAAGAAATGAGTTGAATTTAAACGGGGTGTCCAGACCAAGAGAGGGGCCCCTGAATGCATCGCAAAATTAGATTGCATGTGTAAACCCGAGAGATTAATTGGCACTAAAATAATGGAAGATTCTTTTAAATGGGAGGATTTTAGAGGCCTGCGTTCTTAATTATAGCTGAATTATAGCTCACGTTTCAGGCTTAAAATACTTTAGTTTCCTCTTCTTCTTTTTTTTCGGTGTATCCGAGCAAAACCGTGAACATCTCAGATGCATGAAGTCATAAGTTAGTCAGTAATAATGTGAACTAAACGGTGGCATTAAACCTAAGTGCACAATAAATCAAATACTTTAGTACAATTTCGAGGTTCTTCCTGCTTTACCACTACTCTCTTACATTTCAGTCCACTTGAGTTACTTTGAAGGTTGAGATTGTTAAACTAATAATACATTGTGACTCATTGTTATGGATTCAACTAATAATATAGAAATGTGTCGCAACTCTACCGCGCCGCACATAAATGCATCATTATCATTATCGGAACTTTATTCTATGAAATGTGTCATTTTTGGTCAAATTAAAACTTTTTTTCTTTCAATACGACTACTTTTAATAAATTATATTTTGATGCTAATATGTTTCTATTAATGATGAAATGATGAATGCAGGAATTCACTGCGTTCACAATAACTCAAATATTTAAATTGCATTAAAGTACATTAGAGTGCACATTTAATCAAATATTTTAGTACAATTTTAAGTATATTGTAACTTATCTTTTTATTTTTTCCCGCTATACTTTTACTCTTTACATTTCAGTCCACTTACTGCATTTTAAAGCTTTAATTACTTTGAAGATTGAGATTGTTAAAACAAAAATATAATTTTTTCTATATATATATATATATATATATACTAATATTACATTAAGAGGGCGCTGTAGCAATGTGTCGCAACTCTACCATGCCGCACAAGAATTAATTCATTATCATAATAAGATTTATTATTCTATGAAATGTGGCATTTGTTGCTTTCAATAATGTATATTTTTAATGCTTAATACATTTTCACTGCAGCATTTCTACTTGTCCACAATAGTTCAATTGCTTTAAGAAAATAATGCAAAACATATTTTTGGATGCCTTAAAAAAAAAACATCAAGACGTGATTTATCGATTTAAATCCACTTAAAATTATATATATATATCATTTTTTATTTTTATATATATATATATATATATATATATATATATATATATATATATATATACATATACACAGGGTATATATATATATATATATATATATGTAATTTTGTATTAATTTAATTTTGTGTATGTATGTATGTATGTATATATATATATATATATATATATATATATATATATATATATATATATATATATCTTGTGTCACGCCAGCTGCAAAAATTAAAGAAAGGAAAAAAAGCATGCGCGAGCAGCATATTTGACTTTAAGTTCCAGCTGTACAGGTGAGGCCTCTTCCAGGCTTCAGGCTGCGTGCTGACTCATCGTTTATTTGACAAGCGCCATCAATTAATTCCCGAGTGGAATTACAGCTGATCCGTCTGTCAGAATGTTGGAACGATCAAACAGACAAATAGTCTCCTTTTGTTCCAGCTGCCTAATAAATAACAAACATTAACTGTAGAGGAGCTATCCCACCAGCCGCCATTTCTTTTTTTTATAAATAAAAATGATCTGTACTGTGAGTTTAGGCCCTGTAGCTAAATAGAGTTTATAAAGTTTAGTAAAAATAGTAATGGTATTTTTAATGCAGGTCTACGCTGTCGGCTATAATTACACACTTGAAGTGTTGAAAGTCTAGACAGAAAAAAAAAAAAAAGATGAAGAATGGGAAGAAGAACGTGATGGATGAGCTCACGACGTTATCTTAACAACGTGATTTATGAAAACGAGTCACTCGCCGTTATTGCACAATATTACATAAGTGCATCGCTCATCAAAAATATTATTATTATAATAATTATTACACATGTTCAATAAAGTTTTGATTTGATTTCAGTTGATAAGTGGGACTCTCACTCTCACTATATATATATATATATATATATATATATATATATATATATATATATATATATATATATGGCTAGAAAACGTTGTACGTTATATGGATTGTTATAAAATAATGTGATCGTCCAATAAAATGCTTTCGGTGCAATCGCACAAGAATGATGACATCACCAAACTGATCTCTCATTGGCCCAATGAAAAGGCCCCAATACGCTCAAGTGGAGTTCATTGTTAACCTAAAAAAAGTTTTTACTCTAATTATAACTGTCAGTATGGAACGTGGTATGATTACGGTTTGTGTTCATATCGGTAATTTACAATTGTATCGATTTTAAGCTCTACTTTTGTTGAATATGATGGTCGCTCATGGCAACACACACACGCACACACACTCGTCATACCTGCGAGGGAGTTCCGATAGAGTAAGAATAACACTAATGATGTTGTTATGATAAGAGCATATTCAACGTCAGATAATTATGATCCGCCATCAGAGGCTTTGATGTCTATTTAGAAGAACTCCGGCTCTATTCATCCGGAGCGCCGCCTCACCGCGTCTAATGGCCCCACTTTGGGTTTCACAGCGCCAACAAAGGGATCAGCAAAGGCCTCCTACACCTTCTACCTGTGTGTGTGTGTGTGTGTGTGTGTGTGTGTGGCACAAGAAAAGCGTGTTAGACAGGGACGAGGACAGACGCACAACGGCCTCTGAGATCACTCCACGGCGGTGCAAGTGAAAAGCGAAGGCGCCCATTGGTCAGCAATAACGCAACAAGCCCGGGTTTAATCGAGCCCGGTTTAATTAAGCCCTCAGGCTAAGTAGTCGAGAGCAGAGAGTGTGTGACCCCCGAGGAGAGTTTACGGTCCCGCGGACTTCGTGTGTGTTTTTTGCATCTGGGTTATGTATTCGTGCAAATGGAGCTGACTGTGTGTGTGTGCGTGTGTGTGCGAGTGAGACTGTGTGTGTGTGTGTGTTCATGTGTCTGAATGTTTTAATGTGTATTTTCTGTATGTTCCTTGATCCTCCTCCTCAAGTCCCGGTATAAGAACCGTCTCTTCCTTCCTACCGTCTGTCAGCAGACTCGTGACGTCTCACTCTTCAGACGTCTCACTCTTCACACGTCTCACCCTTCACACGTCTCACCCTTCACACGTCTCACCCTTCACACGTCTCACCCTTCACATGTCTCACTCTTCTTTGACGTCGCTGCATTCACAATTATTGGGAAAATACCAGTAAATATGAATTGCAGAAAAAAAAACTGGGGGGAAAAAGTACTGTCCTGTTGGTTCTGTTGGTTCTCTGTTGGTTCTGTTGGTTCTGTTGGTTCTCCAGCCCCTTGCTCCTCATGAACACTGACATGTGTGTTGAAAAGGTTGAATTGGGCGTTTAACCTCCTGGCCTGCAGCTCGTCGCCCCAGCTGGCCGGAGGTCAGACACGTGGGCCACGAGCCGCCGCCGGATGCTTCAGGCGCTCCGCTTTAAAAGCTACAAAACAAACTCTTCTTTCATATTTTTTCATTGTTTTTTTTTTGTTACATAAAAAATGTAATCTTCGCAAAAAAACAAATACAACAAATGTAGACGAAAAGGCCGTACGAGGCCGAGCTCGGTGTAACTTTAACGGAGCGCGATGCACGCTTCGAGACTTCAATAATTACAAAGCTCCGGCGAAATATAAATAAACATAATAAGTACTGTCAAAAAAACACAAGAAAAAAGTCTAAACCGGACAGACTTCAAAAAAACTCAATTACATGGCTGTTTCCGTGTGTGTGTGTCCGTGTGTGTGTGTCTGTGTGTGTCCTGCGATTCTCCGGATGAGCTGGAGATTTGTAACGCAGGGTTTTTACAGTAAGCCCCCCCCCCCCCCCCCCCCCCTACGCACACACACAACTACACACATACACACAAAAAGAAGTGTAATTCCTTCTCCCCCTTCCTTCAGCTCTGTATTTGGGGGCCGGCCCGCTTTGGGTTAACTCCATCAAGATGAACGGCTTTCGGGCCGCTGCAGTAATCCTGATGTAATCCGGCGTGCTCGCGGCCTAATTTGTGGCCCGTTGGGGGGGCCCCGAGGCTTTAATTTAGGGAAGTTTCAACATTTATAGACACTTTGTATTATTTCTGATGTGGAGCGGGTCGGAGGATGACGGACTTAAGAGGAAAGAGGAGGATGAGGGACATCTTAGAGATAATGAAATGGTAAACACCAGAACCTTTCATTCTGGTGTGTGTGTGTGTGTGTGTATATATATATATATATATATATATATATATATATATATATATATATATATATATATAGACTGATGCAATATGTTCTACATGTATCTGGTTTGACTATCGAATGAGGATTACATCGTTTTGCCTTAAGTGGGGAATCTGATCCTTGGATGACTCGGACTAGGGGGAACCAGAGGAGAACCAGAGGGGGAACCAGAGGAGAATAGAGCCATATCTGTGCGTTTTCAAATGTTAGTCCGCCTAGCTAACGTATCGAGTTCTGAACGTGCAGCTCGGCGTAAATCACAGATTTCAGGCATCGTGAAGACGGATAAATCCACTGATGCGTTTTACTTTTCAGCTCTCAAAATACACGAGTCGATCCCCCGTCTCTCGCGGCCGTGTTTCTGCGGCGATCAGCGGCAGCGCCAACGTCACGGAGCACGAGCTGCGACGCAGCCGAGACCACACAGGGGGCGCCCGGGGGCGGCTACGGGAGGGCCGAGTGGCGGCGGCGGCCCTGTTAAGTCATCGGCGGGGCCGCTCAGCTCTGTAATCAGGGGCTCTGACGGATGGAGAGAATCCCCCAGAAGCTGTGGAGGGAACACACAGGGCGCCCCCCCCCCCCCCCCCCCCACAGCTGTTTCCAGAGCGAGGCATTGATGTTGGGAAAGTCCTTGAAAAGGGAGGGGAGAAAACCGGGGGAATCCAACAACAACTCTTTTTTTTCTTTTTTATGCATCTCCCCCCAGTCTGCTGCAAACGTATCCGAGCGGATCATCTTTTTCTTTCCCCCCCCTGTGTGTTTATTTTTTATTCTTCTTCGTTCTTTTTTTTCCGCACATGCTTTTTTTTCTTCGTGTGTGACGGTTCGAGGGTCCACAGATTTAATTTTTTTTCCCCTCCGTCGTTTGCCCAAAACCGCCCAAGACGAAATCTGTGAGGCGCTCCGCCGGCGGTTCTGCTCTTCTTCTGAATTGCGGTTCTCTCGGGTCTGTTTCATTACGCTACTCGGACCGTTGCGGCCTGATGTATCGCACCCGGGGGACACGCTGCACTCGGCACCAATCTATCAGTCCCCAGACCGGAGGAGAGGCGGAATGACACACTCCGAAGGGGGCCTGTGTGATTAAGCCCCGCCCCTTTCACCCACCCTTCATATTCAGAATTTACTTTAAATTAATGGTTTGTGTGTTTTTTTTCCCTCCCTCCCTTGAAGGAAACGTCTCCAGTGATCACACGCGGGCCTTCTGCAGTTTTGCAGATGTTGTTTTTATTGTGATTACTTGGAGAAATGTTTTGATAGTATAAAAAAAATTAGCTGTCGGATTATTTAATTGCAGTTCTTCAGTCATTTTGTGAAACTGCTGCACAAACAAGAAGCGGCCTCGCTTTATTTTCACAGTTCATTTGATATTTAAACATCAGCCGTACGCCTTCTGATTAAATACATTTATTATTCCAACTGTAATGATGATCATAACTAATATTATTTATGCTAATTTATCATATATATATATATATATATATATATATATATATATATATATATATATATATATATATATATATATATATATATATATATAACTACTTTCTACTTTGTTACAAAAACACGGCTCCTTTTGGATTTTCTTTCTTAAGTGGAAAGGAGACAAGGTAATTACCCCTGGGGCAATTAGAGAGAAAGGGGGCCGAGGGACTAGGAAAGTCATTTTCTAACCCAAACATCCTGGTCCGAGGGGCCGGAGCGGCTGGACAGCCTCCTGGAGGCCGCTGGCTCTGGCTGGCCGTCGGTGGGGAAGTGGAGGGGGGGAGGGGGGGAGGGGGTTGTTGTTTTCTTTCTCTGAAAAAAAACGTCTGCCAGATGAGCGCCACCTAACAGCGCAGCTCGCTCCCTCCCACCAGTGTCGCCGCTCGCGTGTGTGCAACGGAGTCCCCCCTGTCAGTTTGGCTGCGTCGCCGGGGGCAACGTGGAGGAGCGCGCACGTTGTTGTCCTGACGCCATCCTCGTAAGTGTTTGTGTGGACCCCATAAACATGATGCTGCCAGCGTGTAATAAGCGTGTAATAAGCCGGCAGTATACCAAAAATGGCAACCTAATGAATTATTTTATAAGTTCTCTTCGAGGATATATTGCCGCCTCGTGTTTCTCTTCTTTTTGTGGGGTTTTTTTTCCTCTTTTTTTAAAACATTTTATTTGAAGTTTTTACAAGTTACACATTACAAGACAACAACAAACAAATACGAAATACATAGCGTAACAACCATCTCTACGAACAATCGGACAAAAATCAAATACAAATGTTATTTTTTACACAAGCCAATGTGACAAATTACCAGAAGGAAAGTTGAATGTTTAGTTTTCAGTCACTCTGAAGCAGAAACAGACAATAAAGAGTTTTTAATGCGGTCCTTGACGACGGCTCGGAGAGGAGACTTCACTACACAGAGCTGCACGCTAAATACCTTCGTCTTCGTCAGTGAAAATCACAGTAAAAAAAGACCAAGTGGTACCTGTTAGTAACTGAATATGTTTTGTTTTTTGACTGTTGGATAAAATAAGATATGTGAAGACACCTTCCAGGGCTGTGTGAACTTGAGAGAGCACTTCCTGCTGTTTTTATGAATTATCTAATTAATAAAAAATAAGCCTCAAACCACAATTTGACCTTTTCCTTTTCTTTTAGACGTTGGGATTTGTCACCAGAGAAGCAGCAGGTACCTAGGTGTGTGTTACATCATCGACGTCAACACCACCTGTACTCTCAGGGTCAATATAAGCATCACACGCCACGCTGACTTTTACTTTATGAGAGCTCTAAAGGAGGCGAGGTAGAGGAGTACAGCAACTGTGGCAGGAAGACCTGAGACGCACCGTAGCCTCTTAAAGGAAGAGACGACTTGATGTCACCATACCACATACTCGGAGGAGGAGGAGGAGGAGGAGGAGGAGGAGGAGGAGGAGGAGGACACATCTGAATGGACCTCTTGACAAGGACCTCTGATGAGCGAACACCTGATGACATCATCCTGAGGCTGATTAGAAGAAGTCCTCTCTCTCTCTCTCTCTCTCTCTCTCTCAAATGAAGTGCTGACGTTTTTGTTATTTCGTCGAGTGGTTTCTTTTTTCTTCTCTTTTTTCCGAGCTGTTTACGGGGGTGAGGTCTGGTTTATCCTCCACCGTGAGTCTGCACAGTTCCTCCCTTCGACCGGTGGGATGAGTGAGGCTCACACACACACACACACACACACACACACACACACACATACACACACATACACACACACACACACACGCGCGCGCACACGCACGCTCGCCTGCCAAAAACTTCCCAGATAATTAGTGGAGCGGTTCACACTGTGCAGAACATCAAAAAGGAAATGGAAAATTGACAAATTAAGCATGGGCCACATGGGGGGGGGGGTGTTGGTGGAGCTCCAATGCTGCACATGGTCACTCTAAAACAAGCTCGCTGTCTAACTTCGTCTAATTCATACTAATCAGCGCTGCTGTGTGTTTTTTGCTTGTTTTTTTAAATGCCAAGTTTTTTTATCCCCCCTCCCAAATGAGTTTGAATCTGAATTTATTAGAGAATGTTTCACAGTTGTTCGCCTGGCAACTGATCGTCAGCGGCGAGATTAGTGTGAGAATAATTTGTGTTTCAACGCCGGCGCAGCATCTATCTTTAAGTGGGCTTCAATTTTTTTTTTACCGTGATTTATAAAAAAAGAATTCACGAATGTGATGGAGAGTGTTTTGGGGTTTTGTTCTCCGTGTTGATCGTTCAGCCGACTCGCTTGTTGGAGGCCCGTAAACTCCCGCTCTGACCATCAGCTCCTTCACAAGGATGGTTTTAGAAGTGTCACTCAGTCATTTTTACATCCAAATGTTTTTATTATTTTATTTATCCATCTACTTTTTCTCCAATCAACTTTTTTCGGCCTCTTGGCTCATAACTCTGGCACATTTACAGAAATGTTTTTTTTATGTGCACTGTCCCCTATCAAATAAACCAAAGTTAAATATAAAATATGTATATCTCAGCCAATTGTGATTTTTTTTGCAATATTTGTTATTTTCTTACATTTATATTAAAAGTACCCATAAAAAAGGTAAACGTGAATATATGCTATTAAATACGTGAGATTAATGCAATAAGTCACACCCTTCTACTTGTACATAACTCTCTGTTGTCATTGTTTAGAAGAAATGTAGCTTGGTCTTGAAGCATTAATGGTATACACACACACACACACACACACACACACACACACACACACACACATACACACATACATACATACATACATACATACATACATACATATATATATATATATATATATATATATATATATATATATATATATATATATATATATATATATATGCGATTCAAATGAAATTGGAATATATGGCCTATATATAGTCAAACAAAACAAAAAAGTGAGATTAATGTAATACAACAAAAGTCACACCCTTTTACTTGGAAATACATTATTTTTGTTTAGAAGAAGTGAAGAATATTGGTCTTGAAGCATCAATGGTATATCAGTTTAACATTTAAATTAAAAGTAAACGCGACTCAAATGAAATTGGAATATATGGCCTATAGAACAAAATAAATAATTAATGTATTAAGTCACGCCCTTCTACCTGTAGATAACTATTTGTTGTGCTCATTGTATAGAAGAGGTGTATGTTGGTCTTGAAGCATTAATGGTATATACACCTTTTAATGTCTTTAAGGGAGTCGACCTGCAGCCCAAAACCAACACGGAGTCGTCGTCCTTTCAGGAGAGACACCACGCGGCTGCACCGCCTCTACAACTGCACATGGCGCGCACTGATCCTGTGCGCACACACACACACACACACACACACACACACACACACACACACACACACACACACACACACAACCGTGCCATGCTTGCGCATACATTATGTCAAGCGTACACACCCTCTTTCCTCACACACGGATCCCGGGTCACCACACCCCCGATTCAGCCCCCGTCCGAGTGGGGGGGTAAACTGTCACCGTGTCCACCGCGTGGCACTCTGGAGAGTTGAACTTGACGGAAACATATGTCTTCAATTTTAATAGCTCTCCATCCCCCCCCCCCCCCCCCCGGGGGGGGTCGCCTGAGAAGCTGCGTTTCATGTAAGAATAATTTTCGCTAAGTAGCCGGGCGATCTGTTTGTTACGCTAGAGCTGACAGTTTGTTTATGTTTCTGGAGGAGCATGATGGATGGCGCAGGAGTTGATGCTAATTAGACTAAATTGTATGCGAAGAATGCCGAGGAGGGGTCTGGGGCTGAGGGCCGGGGCTGGGGCTCTTTTTTACTCCCATTGTTTGGGGCATAATTGAATGGCGCTCGGGCCTGTTTATCGCGGCGGTGTGTGTGTGTGTGTGTGTGTGTGTGGGGGGGGGGGGGGGGGGGGGGGGGATAAGGAAGATGTGTCGCTCTTCTTCCTCCTGCCGGGCCAATGAGAACAGACGCAAGACTCGAAGTCCAACTGGCCGTGAAATGAATGTTTACCCAGCCAAAGTCTTGACCAGGGATGATTAGCAGCTTCTAAACCCCCCCCCACCGTGCCGCCCCCCGCCCGCCCCCCTTTCTGCAGCCTGACATGGCCAACTTGCAAAAGATGGCCGTGAGGGGACAGTGTCACTCTGCATGTGCTCCGATTCAAACTTTTGAAATCTGAGATTCCTTCAGGAAGAATCCCGTAAAGTTGTCCTGCAGAAGAAGTGACTTCAGCAGAGAGATAAAATGAGACGTGAGCTTATGATTGGTCCATGAAGTCAGAGACGATAAACTCGACGTGCCGTCCCTCAGCCCAACATGACATCAGCGCTCCTCGTGACTTCAGACTTGCGTCCCTTGGCGTTCCCGTCCGGCTCGCGCTCGTTAATTTGTTTATTTTCATCCTCGCGGTTGTTTTCTTCTCTTTTCCTCTTTTTCCTTTTTATCTGCAACATTTTTTGAGTGATAAAAGACGTCGAAGCCTGTGAAGCCAGCGGAGACGTTCTCACACCGGAGAGTACGAGACACCAGACACCCTCGTGTACTAGACACTCTAGTATACTAGACACTGTAGGGCACTAGACACTGTAGGGCACTAGACACTGTAGGGCACTAGACACTGTAGGGCACTAGACACTCTAGTATACTAGACACTGTAGGGCACTAGACACTGTAGGGCACTAGACACTCTAGTATACTAGACACTGTAGGGCACTAGACACTGTAGGGCACTAGACACTCTAGTATACTAGACACTGTAGGGCACTAGACACTGTAGGGCACTAGACACTCTAGTATACTAGACACTGTAGGGCACTAGACACTGTAGGGCACTAGACACTGTAGGGCACTAGACACTGTAGGGCACTAGACACTCTAGTATACTAGACACTGTAGGGCACTAGACACTGTAGGGCACTAGACACTCTAGTATACTAGACACTGTAGGGCACTAGACACTGTAGGGCACTAGACACTGTAGGGCACTAGACACTGTAGGACACTAGACACTGTAGGGCACTAGACACTGTAGGGCACTAGACACTCTAGTATACTAGACACTGTAGGACACTAGACACTGTAGGGCACTAGACACTCTAGTATACTAGACACTGTAGGGCACTAGACACTGTAGGGCACTAGACACTGTAGGGCACTAGACACTGTAGGGCACTAGACACTGTAGGGCACTAGATGTACAGATGATTTCACGATATCTAAAATAGAAATAGAGGGAATTATGACTCGTTGAAGAGAAACATCATTGTCATCTCCACTGAAACGGTGCACACACACACACTCATACACACACTTTATATTAAACTATATGGACCTCGTGTACCGAGTCTGACCCCACGCCCCCGCGTCGGTTCCTCCTCCGAGAGACGAACCAGGCGCCTCCTCTGCGAGTCGTCAACCGCTCGACACGTGCAGGGCAACAACGCCGTAAACAACACGGCGGTGTCGCAGCGCTCCACGAGGACACGCGTGTGAAGTCTCGGCTAACAGAGAGCAGAGCAGGGCGGGCCCCCGGCACATGTTCAACGTCACGCAGAACACACACACACACACACACACACACACACACACACACACACACACACACACACACACACACACACACACACACACACACACACACACACACACACACACACACAGCTTGAGTTAACCTCTGCGTACTCGGTGTTCTGGTCTGGAAGCTAAATATTAATTAAATATTGTACACATTTTTCTTTTCCTCTGACATTTTCCACTCTTCTTCATCATTTGAATAAATGATGTAACTGATTGTGCACGAGTGAATTGGCTAAAGAAAACACACTTGTCATTGTCTTCTGAGCTTATCTGAACTCTCATTGGACGGTGAGTTACAGCGCGTTGTGTCAATACGAGCCGCGAAGGAAGAGACTTCTGTGTGTGTGTGTGTGTGTGTGTGTGTCCTTTTCTTCAGCCTCGTGAAGTCGACGGCTCCTTTTGGCTGCAATGCATTGTGGTTTATGGAGGCTGCCGTCAGCGGGGATTTACTTTATCCTCCTCCTCCTCCTCCTCCTCCTGTTGGACTGTACTGCGTCGGCCTGCAGAAAGATGCTCCTTCTCTTTTAATTGCGAAGGAACTCGACACCGACGTCTCGACGTTTGCGGGTTTTTTCTTCATTTCCTTTGCAGACTGTCGCTGCTCCACGGGCGTGACTTCATGCGTTTGGTATTCTGGCGCGTTCGCCGGAATATGGAAAATATATACAACCAAACAATGAAATGGAGAGCTGCAAGGTGTATTGCCAATTTCTTTCTCCTTGTACTTTTCTTCCTCCGGCGGCGTGTCGCAGTGATTTAGGGAGGATTATTCCTCTTTGGGGGGGTTCAGTGCTGCTGCCTGTGAAGCGAGGACTTCACCCTCTCACCTCCGTCTCCACCACACACACACACACACACACACACACACACACACACACACACACACACACACACGTTAGTAATTACACAATCAAATCTACACTATGTATCCGCTTTAAATATGAAACAGAACCAGAACCTTTTTATTGCCTTTTTATGTTTACGCATACAAGGAATGTGTTACTGCGGGCAACATTAACGACAATCAACACAGTGCGAGAATTAAGAATATAAATATTCAAAATACAAGAAAAAGTGCAAAGACGGGCAGGTTTACGGAACTTTTCAGTTTCTCGTGAAAAGTGTATTTAAAGTGAAGAGACACGTGTATTTAAGTTTTTCAAAGTATTTAAAATGAAGAGTTATGTGTATTTGAGTGTTTTAAGTTTACTTAAAGTGAAGAGTTATGTGTGTTTAAGCGTTTTTAAGTATTTAAAGGGAAGAATTATCTATATTTAAGTGTTTTAAGGGTATTTAAAGTGAAGATTTATGTGTTTTTAAGTGTTTTGAAGTATTTAAAATGAGTCTACAGTTAACTGGGAGATGAAATATGTTAAGCATTTTCTGTAAGCCTTTTTTTTTAATAAGCATATTGGCCCTCGGAACTAATACTGTATGGGTGGGATGTGGGTTATGGATTTTAAGGATGGGGGGGGGGGGGGGCGAGAGAGGGGGTCAGTGTGAGGGGATAGAGAGAGGAAGCGAGTTAGCCTCGGATGGGCGAGAGTGAAACCGGAGCATGATTGAGTTAGGGGGAAAGGAGACAGGAGCCCCCAGGCTGCCAGTCGGATGCTGTGTGTGTGTGTGTGTGTGTGTGTGTGTGTGTGTAAACACGGGCCGCTCTTGTCACGCTGCCCCTGTTAGCATGGGAGATTGTGATGGAGTTATCTGGCCTGGCCCTGAGCCGGGCTTGTCGTCTGGTGTATACACAAGGAGGCCGAGCGCTCGTCTGTGTGTACGCCGCCGCGGTGCCAGCAGCATTACTCACGAGGCCTTTTGGGACGCAAGCAACAAAAAACACACACACACACACACACACACACACACACACACACACACACACACACACACACACACACAAAGCCTCGCCTGGTTCCCTTCCCTCTCATTGCATCCTCTGAGCTCTCACAAGATGAAGGTTATACAAATAGGGGATGGAAATTAGGAGGGTTAAGCTATTGCCTTATTTATTTTTCTCCCGGTGGGATTCCTCCTCACCTGCCTCTCAAATGATGTGCGGCGAGCCCGACCGTATACGGTCCTGCTTCATTTGAGTTTTTTATAACCACGAGGAATCTTTTTTTTATTTAACACTTTTGGAACTTTTTTTCTTATTTCATTTTCCTCACCCTTCCCATTGTGCCAATGCCGCTTAAACTGTGTGTGTGGTTGAAGAGGAAGAACACCATTTTTCCTAAAGATGGAGGCGCTACGACGCCCCCGCTTCACACCGGCGGCTGTAAAGCGAAAGCAGATGCCGTAAAGTTTACAGAAACATTATTTCTCCCGTTTCCATCTCGCATTCTGCTAAACACTTAGCGACGAGCTTTGAAGTCACCCGAGAAAATCCCGTCTGCGGAGAGAGAGAGAGAGAGAGAGAGAGAGAAATGATAGGATCTCCTGGAGCAATGGAGCCGGGGGGGGGAGGAGGGGGAGGAGCTTGAAGGGAAAAAAGGAGGTGTGTGTCGGGTAGATATTTGTTTCTTCTTCTTCTTTGCTTTCTCGTACGATTTCAGGCTCGAATCATCCTATTGGGAATTGTTCGCACATCCTTGCTCTCTCCTTGCTCTCTCTCCCCCCCTCTCTCTCTCTCTCCCCCCTCCCCCCCCCCCCCCCCCTCGGGCTGGATGTGATCTGGGGGGATCGCGAGGCCAGATAAGCCGTGTTTAGGCAGGTCTGCTGTGGGTCTGATCGCAGCAGCAGATACCCCCGACCGACTGTGTTAGATAGCCTCACCGCAGGCCAGGAGCCCCCACATTACCCCCCCCCCCTTGTAATGCACAGCCAATTTCATAATAGACCTCTCCGACTCACATGAGTAATGTGGCCGCCCTGGCGGGCTCGTCCATCGGAGTCCCGCCTCCTCGTGCGCGGCCATCTTGGATATCTCGCGGCCCGTTCTCAAATCAGACGGCGAAGCGACGCGCTTCAGGATGACGCGTGACTTGTGACGCGTCGGCTTCTCAGGCCACCCCCCCCCCACCCCCCTCCTCTGCAGGTTAACGAACTCCTCGCCGTTTCCTTGGAGTGACTCGAATCTCCTGAGAAGCAAACGCATCGCCAAGAAGGAGCTCCATCATCCTCCTCCTCCTCCTCCTCCTCCTCCTCCTCCTCGAGGTCTTCAATGTCACCATCACTTGGTTTTGATTTAGCCGTGCAAATCGCCCCCTTGTTACAGATGCCGTGTCCCCTCTCCTCCTCCTCCTCCTCCTCCCCCCCCCCCACTCTGCCTCCTCTCAGCCCTTGTTGTGCGCTAACACGACGTGGCACACGAATCACGCACACAATGCAACGTCTTCATCCGACCTCTGCAGACAGGACCTCACAGGACAGCCACTTTGGCTCTTTTCCTGCTCCCTCTCGCTCTCGCTCTCTCTCTCTCATCTTCAAGGCTTAGTGGAGACATGCCCCCCCTACCCCCCCCCCCGCCCCTCCCCCCCTCTCCCCCCCTAACCTTTTGCATAATTCAATAGAGAGTTTGACAATCACAATTAGTGCGAAGGCCGAGTAGCCTGGCAGCTTTCCCCCCTTTTTCGTAATGTGGAATTACAAAACTGTGCCCAGTTATCCACCCACACACGTGGTCGGGCCCATGCGGTGATGCATCTTTGTTGGGTTTGACCCAAAAGCCCCCCCCCCCCGGCAAAACAAAGTGCCTGCAGAGAAGCGGCTGGAAGATTGCCAGGTCGGATTGCCACTGAAAACCCATGAGAACTTCTCTCAGGCCGTGAGTCTTAAAGATGTGTGTGTGTGTGTGTGTCTGTGTGTGTGTGTAGGTGAGGGAGTCTGACGGGGAGGGGAAATGATGATGTATATGTATAAAGTAGACCTGCAGGTATTCCCCCCCCCCCTTTTTTTGTTTGCCTTGTTTCTTCTCTCGTTTCTTCTCCTCGCGCTCCGTTGTTTTCATTGGCCGTTCGGTGACGCCGTGTACCGGCCACTGTGATTTTTACGGGAACACGGGGAACACGGGTCATAAACCTCGCCTCCATTTTCCACAGAGCGGAGAGAGAGAAAGAAGAAGAAGAAGAAGAAGAAGCTCCTCTCAAAGCAAGATCTTTGTGGGAAGTCTGTGTCGTATGGAACCGTGTGTGTGGGAGATGTATGCTCACACACACACACACACACAAAGACAAGGAGGTCCTACTTTAGACATGGGCGGTAGAGTCTCCACACACACACACACACACACACACACCACAAGACGGGTGGTTTCTGGCGTGATGTCATCATCTGAATCCTCCTCGGTGGTTGTAGTCACAGCGGTGATGACGAGGATGAGGAGGCGGCGAGGAAGATGTCGGGGGGATCGTAGAACCACGAGCGGCCGTCGTCGCCTCGGTCCACCGGGAGGAGAGGGGGGAATTCTAAATGTCGTCATGGCAGATATTTGAAGAGGAGAAAAGAAAGAGCTCGAGAAGTCGGTCAACGAGCCAATCGCTGCGCGGGAAGCTGTGACTCGGCCATCTCAATGAATCCATCTCCATCGTCCACGAGTTTAAAGTATGACATCATCGTCGGAGCTCTCCACCGGTATGAAGAACTACCTGGTCAGCACTTTGCAGAGCGGCCTTTACTCACCACCTGTGTGTGTGTGTGTGTGTGTGTGTGTGTGTGTGTGTGTGTGTGTGTGTGTGTGTGTGTGTGTGTGTGTGTGTGTGTGTGTGTGTGTGTGTGTGTGTGTGTGTGTGTGTGTGTGTGTGTGTGTGTGTGTGTGTGTGTGTGTGTGTGTGTGTGTGTGTGTGTGTATGTGTTCGTTCGACAATACCGACGTTGAGCATCTTGATGGGAAACGTTCCCCCATTTGTTTGACCTCACCTCCAGGTCAGACTGACCGGGGAGGAGTATTTACCTTCCTGTGTGTGTGTGTGTGTGTGTGTGTGTGTGTACAGGATGTAACGTTAGTCGTTAGACGGCTGCTACAGGAAAAGCTCTCGCGCTGCTGTTTTTGGGTCATGGAGGAGAGGAACACATGGGGTGAAAGATAGCCCTGTAGGACCCGGGCCAAAGCATGAAAGTTTAAGTTAATATGGAGGGGGGGAATAACCCTGGTGGTCTGGGTCCTCCCCCCCCCCCTCTCAGTTGATGTTTTCCCTCTCCTCTGCCCTTGTTGGGACAACAGTGTGTCCGTGTTGTAGCCCTGTCTCGTGTTTTGTATATATACGACTCCACTGGTGTTAATTCGGTCTAATTTCACGCCGTCACAAGTCGCCATGGTTACACTCAAAGAGGTGTCAGGAGAGCATGTAATGCAATATAAACATCGAC
This sequence comes from Liparis tanakae, assembly GCA_036178185.1. Classification (NCBI taxonomy): domain Eukaryota; kingdom Metazoa; phylum Chordata; class Actinopteri; order Perciformes; family Liparidae; genus Liparis; species Liparis tanakae. The sequence continues at coordinate 6,558,889 of CM070093.1, forward strand.
ACAAATATGGCTTAGCACTGCGCTTATTCAGCCCTAAGTGAGCACCTTATAGCACCAGCGCACTCAATTGGGTGCATTTTTGATATTGTGTTATAAATTGTCTATAACATCACAGCTGTCAGGAAGTTCAATTTCAGCAAATCGGATTTCACATTTCAAATATTGCGACGCCTTTCTGTCTCCTTTTGGCTCACAGTGCTGACCATCTTGTCTTTCTTGATACCGATCGATTCTATTGGCTCTAAGGATTCCAAAGACGTGTCTTTAAAATCCGCCCTTCCCCGGTGGAGATGTCTGCGTGCATAACAGCTGCTCTGTGACAGATCCAAAAACGGCTTTACGCGCAGCACGCACACGCACACGCACGTGCACTTTGTTTGATCATTTCTTTAACCTTTGGTTTACTGTTTTAAAGCCACAGCATGATGTATTTTGATGTATTGAACACCAAAAGTAAAAGTGAAATAAATGGTTTGGTACTTGAGAAAAGTCAAATGGCCCAGATGGTGCTCCAATGTGCCCAAATGCACATTTTAGAGACCTCGCCTAAATTCTCTTTCCTAAGAACTCTCCAACTATTGTTCTGCTTTATTTTTCCTGAGTCATGCTGCAGAGAGTCTGTTCGTGCACGTTGTGTTTTTATCTGGGTGATCTGAGGCCTTTGCTGTGCATCCATCCAGGAGATGTTTTCTACCTCGAACCTGAAACTTCTATAATCATAGAAGTTTCATCTTTATTTACTCTTAACCAGTAATATATATACTAATACTTACACATCTGAACAAAGGCTCGATGCGTGTAATTGGGCCCAGGATCCGTGGCCTGGAGCCACCGGGCTGAGAACCCTCTCATCCCCGTCGTCTACCATCTCTACTATGGATCATTATTATATAAGGGTTTATTACTCTGTGTGTGTGTGTGTGTGTGTGTGTGTGTGTGTGTGTGTGTGTGTGTGTGTGTGTGTGTGTGTGTGTGTGTGTGTGTGTGTGTGTGTGTGTGTGTGTGTGTGTGTGTGTGTGTGTGTGTGTGTGTGTGTGTGTGTGTGAGAAGAGAAGATTTGTAATTGTATTTTCTTGTTTTGCAATATTGGTGCAACATTTGTTTGCATTCAAGTTATGAAGACCAACATACTGTATATATATATATATATATATATATATATATATATATATATATATATATATATATATATATATATATATATAATATATATAAATAATATATGTATATATTATAATAGTATGTATTATATAATATATATATAAATAAAATGTATATATAAATAATATATATTTTACATATATATATATATACACACTCTATGCTCCTCGGCTGTGTGTGAAGGTAATTTCTTCTGTGGTCATTCATACATATTTCCATACATGAAACTATTTCTGACCTCGACGGGTACTTTGCATTCTGCAGCCACATGATTCTAAAATTCATCGTTGCAATATCGCTGTATGGAAATGCTCCGCGGAGCGTGTGCGTGTGTGTGTGTGTGTGTGTGTGTCTGTGTGTGCGTGCGTGTGTGTGCACGCCTTGTTTGAATCGTTCCCACCGTGATTTAAAATGTGCATGTTTTAGATTACCGCTGTGTTCTTTGGCTCCCCGCCGCTCGGAGGTTCTGTGTGGATTCATTTTTTTGGGAGTTGCTGCGCGGCCTGGACTGCAGCTGTCCGCTCATTATCTCCAACGGCAACTCGGGAGACGCCGCAAATTTATAATGAAAACGGGAACATCTGATAGGAAGGAGGGAGGGGGGGGGGGGCTATGATAACCCACCGCCTCCCGAAATTCTGCTTTTTTTTTTTTGATTTGCAGAAGGACATTTGGAAATGTCTTTGGGGGGATCCTCCGGCAGAGTATCCTAAAAATGGAAAAAGGAAATATTAGAAGGATGCTGCTTAAAAAAAAAAGAGTCTGATTAAAAAATGTAAAAAACATGAGCGACAAGCTATTCGTTGTTGTTCTGGGAAAATTATCTCAAAAGTCAGTCTTCATGATGTCAGTATAGTTCCTTTACACCAGTTGAGTGCTTTAACAATTTAGATTTTGGGACTTTCTGAAAGGTCGAGTGACCTTTCAGAGGCCCGATAAATATAGTGTTGTGACTCACGATAAATAAAGAGTCGTGAATCACGATAAATAAAGTGTTGTGAATCACGATAAATAAAGAGTCGTGAATCACGATAAATAAAGTGTTGTGAATCACGATAAATAAAGAGTCGTGAATCACAATCCGAACCGTTTGCTACCAAATAAATATCTAAAAATAACTCCTGCACTGTCTCTCCGGGAATAAAGCACCAAAAAAATGGAGAGAATATAGATCCTGAACTCCAAACCAACTCTCCCACCGGGGTGTTCCTGATGCAGCGAAGGCCCACGGAGCCTCCGTCTGAAGACGTGAGGCGAGACGCGGCGGGAGAATAACACAACGTGCACTTTGTTCACTCCTCAGCCGGAGAAAAAAAGGAAAAAGACGAGAGAGTTACAGCGTGAGAGACGGTTACCTCCGCGTCGTAAAAGCAATATATATATATGTGTGGATGTGGAACATTTTCACTTTTTCCCCTCCAGAGTGTCGTCATGGCTACGCTCGTCTTCTTTCATCCAAAAGACGAGAACAAGTCCAAATATCTAACATGAGAGTTCCAACAAATGAAGTTTATAGTTCCATCATGTCTCCATCGCTTGATGTTTGATTTATTACGTTGTCTCGTTGTCGTCTTCTCAATCTCAATGTGATTGTGTTAACGTGCGCTAAATTTGGAGACACACACACACACACACACACACATTTCTCTGATGTCTGCCTTCTTGTCATGTGTGTTTACAGTCATCTTTTCCCCTTCAGGCACTTTCTTTGTTTCTGTCCTCTTTTTGGATACACACCTAAACAGACGGTGTGTGTGTGTGTGTGTGTGTGTGTGTGTGTGTGTGTGTGTGTGTGAGAGAGAGTGGTCCCCCCCCCCTCTTCCTGGTTTCCAGCCCCGACCCAAACCGCAGCAGGGTAATAATCACTTAACCCAAATCAGGCGCAATCAGGACGAGCCGGGGCTGCAGCTGGGAGGCACCCAACCCACGAGGGTGAGGGGTGGCAGCGGGTGAGCGGGCGGATGAGTGAGAAGGACCGCAGGGAGGGGGGGTGCATGGGGGGGGGGAGACAATGTGGACACTGATGACCACGAGGAAGATCAAGAGCGCCGAGGCTTTGTTGTGCCATCCTCGTCCTCGTCTGGCTCCGACGGGGAGAGACCCGACGGGGGGGAAATTAGAGCTGAGACCCCCCCCCCCCCTGCAGAGTGAAGGTTAAATGCTGTGTGTGTGTGTGTGTGTGTGTGTGTGTGTGTGTGTGTGTGTGTGTTTTGTCTACATGTGATTGTTTCGTTAGTGCTCCCCAGGCCCTGCTGAGTCACCGAATCTGATCCGGTGTGATCCAGTGATTGTGTCCCGAGCTGTTCTCCTGATGTTTGTGTTGTGATGTAGGTCCTGTCACAGCTGCAGGCCTCACAGGAAGACACACACACACACACACACACACATCAGACACTTTGGGGGCACACACACACTCGTATATACAGTATACATGCATTCAGGGTGTGTATCCTGTCAGAGCCGTACGCCTATCGGGGAGACATCTGCAAATAGGCTTCGACGTGCACTCACACACACACACACACACTCACACACATACACACACATACAGGGGGGCCGGGTGGAACCATGACGGAGCCTGAAAATCCAGGCGATTTATTGGCCGTCGCCGCGGCCAAGACCTACAGCGCGTCGAGTCCGTCTCCATTTCCTCTCGTCCTTCCGCCCCCTCGGAGCTTATCTCCTCGCAGCTGACTCAGGGCCTGCTCCCAATCACACCGGAGCCACATACATCTCCACCGCGTATGGGACGTGTGTGTGTGTGTGTGTGTGTGTGTGCATAGTGTGCGTGTGTGTGTGTGTGTGTTATTTGTTGTAAGCGGCCTTGCCCACCTTTGCAGCATCTGCCATTCATTTGGAGCGAAAGACAAACACACTGATGAAAATGAGTCGACCACAGGACCGATTCTGTCTGGATCCGCGTCTTTTTCTCTTAACTACCCGACTCGCTTCCTCTTTTTTTTCTTTTTTCGCCGTCTCTCTCTCTCTCTCTTTCTCTTTTCTTTTGCTCTTTCTTTTTTCTTTCCTCCTGCGAGTGCATATCTGTCTGCATTCTAAACACATGTTCCTCGCCGCGCGCGGGGCCGCTCCTCCGACTCCCCCAGCTTACATCTCGCCAATTGAATTTTACTTTTGTTTAAACGCGCCGGCGATCGCTGCCTCGGCGACGTCGCCGGTCTGCGTTTGATTTCGCCGGCGAGGCTTTTTTCGACATGTGGGGAGAGCGAAAAGGGGGTAAAGATCACAACGCTCACGAGTCGGAGGCATTTCTTCTTTGGGGGGGTTTTCTTGAACTCATTTTTGACTGAAAACTTTGACTGTCAAATATTTTCTGCGGTAAAAATGACAAAAAAAACTGTAAAAAGTTTGTGCTTTTCTTATTCTTACTGGTTTTAAAGGGCCGGGACGCAGCGTCGTGGTGCACCAATGAACAGAGAGGCGTGCAATTGGTAAAGTAAAGGAAAGACGTGCGAATAAAATGTAGCTTAGCTTAAATGTAGCTTTCTGCCAGGGGTTCACGGCTCCGACAGAATCTACTCTGAAGAAGCGCGAGCGGCGACGTTCCACTTCAAACGACGAGCAGCTCGACTGCAGACATGGAAATGCTCGTTGGTAATTACCACAGGTGTGACACGGGGGTTGAGGGATGGACGTACTCGGGGGGAGGAAGGAGAGACGTATATTTCTCACCTGGATTCCTGCGTGACGTGACGGAGTGGACGGTGGGCGGAGAGGGCGGAGGAGGCTTTGAAGGGTTTCGGTGACAAGGTGTTGAAGTGGATCAGCGGGGTGGACACCTGCCCTGTGGGCGAGTCGGAGGGTCACACACACACACACACACACACACACACACACACACACACACACACACACACACACACACACACACATTCACATTCACATGCAACGTGTTCTCTCCTCGCTGCCACGCACACATGCTCCAAATCTCATGTATGGCTTTGAAATGTTGATTATTCTTAATTGTGCAATAATCTCAGTGAGCGTGAGCAGCAACACTGTTCTCTGTGGGGGTGAGCTCAGATAATCTGTAACCACGCATGCAAATAATCCTACAACTCCTCAAACTTGCTGAATTCTGATTGGTCCACCGAGATACGGCGTCCTAGGACGGTTAAAACCTGTAAAAAAAAATAGAGAAAGCACAAACTTTGGGCTGATCACGATGCGACTCGCGGGCATTCATAAACTCTTTTTTCACTGAAAACGTTGACAAATATTTTCCTCTGCGGTAAAAATGAATACAAAATCAGTCAAAAATTTGTGTTATCCTATTTCTGCAGGTTCTCAATCAAAATCAATCTGAGAACAATCCTTTAGAAGCCCGCGTAGGACGCGTCTGTGACGCGTCTGTGACGCGCTCCGTGCCGACCGGACCCCGGCGCGTCCGCCTGCACACAGTTGCACAAACACGTGAGCCCCCCCCCTCCCGGGGAGCACCTGACCCTGGACGGGCTGCCGGGTGGAAGGCCGGCGGAGACGTGCTCACGCTCTGTTGACTCAAGCATTCAGACGCAGCCATCAATCATCCCCAGTGTGACGGCTCTGCCCCCCCCCCCCTCCCCCTCCCCCCACATGCATGTAACAACCAGCCCCGGTCTGAGAGAAGTGAATAGCATTTCTTATTTTCATGTCTTGTGTCTTGTGTCTTACACAAGGACACACACACACACACATATATATACACACACACCTCCTTTTCTCCCCTCTTGTAACGAAGAAAGACGCTAAAAAAGAGCCTGGAATTGGTTTTAAATCCTTCCTTCCTACTTAAAAAAAAAAAAAAAAACACCAAAAGCATTTTTGGAGAAGAAAAAAAAAAGTCCTTTTGCAATTATGTCTAATCATATGCGGCCCCGTCCCAATCAGGGCGGCTCTGGTGATCACATTTGCATGCGGGGGTTCAGTTTGCCCTTCATGTCAGTGCAGTGCCCATGCAGGCTCCGGGGGTAAGGACCACCTGGACGACGAGCCACGGATCTCCTTCTTCTTCTCCTCTTCTTCTCCTTCTTCTCTCAGAAAGAAAAAGGGAGTTTTGCTTGTTTAAAAAGAAGAGAAGGAAATGTTGTTTTTTCGGCCTAATTTCGCACGGAGCGGAAGTGAACGGCCGTTACCAAGTTTCTATGAATTTGTGCGTGTGTGTGTGTGTGTGTGTGTGCGTGTGCGTGTGTGTTTGCGTGTGAGTAAAGCGTTTTAACAGAATTCCCAAATGTACTGCCCCGCTAACTCCAGCTGACCAGCCCACCCAGCCTGTGAGAGGGTGGGCTTTCATTTGTCTTCTCTCTGCGGACTGTAGAGGTCAGTGTGACTGTGTGTGTGTGACTGTGTGTGTCTGTGTGTGTGTTTGTGTGTGTGTGTGTGTGACTGTGTTCTAAGCATATCAGACCATCATGTGTTCGCACCTATTTTGCATGTGTTCTAATGCCACAAAGCATGTGTGTGTGTGTGTGTGTGTGTGTGTGTGTGCGCGTGCGCGTTGCACACACTCTTACATGTCAAAGGAGAGCCTCCTGTCTGATCCGCTGCTCTTCTCGTTTTTCCCGGTGAAAGGCGACATTATAACTGATTTCCATGACCTCAAGCCAGCGCCCTCACTGTGTGTGTGTGTGTGTGTGTGTGTGTGTGTGTGTGTGTGTATTTACAGGCGCGCGCGTGTGTGTGTGTGTGCGCGTGTGTGTGTGTGTGTGTGTGTGTGTGTGTGTGTGTGTGCGCGCACTATAACTGCTTTCCATGACCTCCCGCCAGGACCCTCCTCCTCCTCGCGGCGCGTGTTTAGACAACAGTGGAGCACATGTTGGCTGCAACATGGCCGCCTCGAGCCTCGCCGTGTGTTCTCCGACCCGACGGCCTCGCTGGTCATCCCCGCGTCCAAACGATGGATTTAAGAGACGTCCAGCCCCATACTTGTTGGAGGCGGGGCTTCCCAGAGACGAGGGGAGGAGGACGGCCTCCTCTCTCTCACGTGTAGCGATGTTCACGCCGTCCATCGAGCGACGATGATCCCTTCTCAATGACGTGTACACACACACACACACACATTAGCTTTTAATATACTCACCAGCTATAATTTTCTTATTCATTATGGCGTAGGCAATCTATTTTAATGTCGGGGGGGAAAAGAAAGAAAACGTGCATGAGATAACGTGTGTGAGTTTATGTGTGTGCGCGAGTGTGTGTGCTATTGTGTGTGTGTGTGTGTGTGTGTTTTATTACCTGTCTCATTATTAAATGTGTTGTGAGTGATTTCTTTGAGACAAAACATTCCAGCTCCTTTTTTTAAAAATGTCTCGTCCCCCTTGCTCCTCTCTTTGATAATACTTTTCCTTATGAGCCCATAAAAAGAGAGAGAGAGAGAGAGAGAGAGAGAGAGAGAGAGAGAGAGAGAGAGAGAGAGAGAGAGAGAGAGAGAGAGAGAGAGAGAGAGAGAGAGAGAGAGAGAGAGAGAGAGAGAGATCTTATGTTGAGTCATTTTAAGGAATATAGTTTTTCTGGAGTTCTCTCGGCGGCGATGTCTTTTTAAATCTCTCCCATCAATAACTTTATAATAACTTTATAATAACTTTCTTTCTATCCCTTTCAACATGAAGGATCTTCCCCCTCAAGTCACAATATGAGCCTCTTAGTCTAATTCCTTATCTCGCTGTAATAAATGTGCATCCTACATAATCATTTTAGGACTGTAGTATACCACTTGTTTTTTCTCCTATCGATAACTTTATAATAACTCTTGCAGTGAGCTCCCTTCAGTCCTTCCCCCTCCGAAAAATAAGCCTCTTATTTTATTTTTAAATGTCCTGTTTTAAATTAGATGTGCCCTGTCTTCATGTTTTTACCCGACTTCATTTCGTTGTATGTTTTTACGACAATAAACTTCCTCATCCTTAGTTTAATTCCTTCCTATATATTTCCTCTCACCCCCCCCCCTCCCCCATCTCAATATTTCAACTTTCTCTCTCTCTCCTCCTCCTCCCCCCCCCCCTTCTTTCCATCCTCCTCCCCGGCTGGAGTGAGCCATAAGCGAATAATTAGGTAATTGCCCCCCTCCTTGATTGAGCTCGATAGGAAACATTTCAATTAGACCCAAAACTGCACCGAGGAGGAAGTAGGCTCTTACAAAGGGAAACATTCCTTGTCATGCAAACTGTTAGCCCCCCCCCCCCACACACACACACACACACACACACACACCACCTGAGCCCCCACACCAAGAGCTGGGATTACTGGAGAGTTTGTTCTGAGAAAGTCATACAGGGGTAAAAACATCGGGGAACGGAGGATGGAGCGTTTTTCAGACGTGTGTGTGTGTGTGTGTGTGTGTGTGTGTGTGTGTGTGTGTGTGTGTGTGTGTGTGTGTGTGTGTGTGTGTGTGTGTGTGTGTGTGTGTGTGTGTGTGTGTGTGTGTGAGAGAGACAAATTACAACCTCCCAGCCATGGAAGAGATGTAGTTCCTGGGGGGGGGGGACGACGATATCAACTCAATTAGAGAGCGAGAGATAGAAAACAACTCAATACCAGAGAGAGAGAGAGAACAACTCAATACCAGAGAGAGAGAGAGAGAACAACTCAATACCAGAGAGAGAGAGAGAGAGAGAGAGAGAGAGAGAAAAAGCAACTCAATACCAGAGAGAGAGAACAAGGGAACCAGAGATTGCGATCTAAAGAAAAAGAAGAGGATGAATCCTTTGTCAATTTGTCCTCAAAGCATTTGTATGTATTTATATTCATATTCAATCGTTTCATCTCTTCAGCTCTGCTTTCTTTCTTTTCTTTTCGAGCATCATTTGTTCCGTATTTAGTGTTCCGGGTCAGAACCGGATCCAATTGATCTGACGCGTGTCCGACCGCCGATGGGCTTTTAATGGTTTGAGTGACAGCTCCGCGGCTCGGCCGCCTCCTCTTGTCATCGCGCTCGCCTCGTGCACCGCCGTGAAATTGAGGAGCCGAGCTGCGTGACCTCGGAACACGGGCGCCCGTAGGAGCGCTCAGTGCTAATGGAGGGGTGGAGGGGTGGAGGGGTGGAGAGGCTGTCTGTCCGCGAGACCATCACTGTGTGTGTGCACACCCAACACTAATGGTTCTTAAATGGTTCTTTAAAAGGCTTTGTGGTTCTCCTTAGAACCATCACCACTGAAGAACCATTTTAAAGGTTTTTTGAGGCCCCGTTATAGGTTATTTGAAGAACTATTTAAGGAAATGGTTATTTAAAGGACCCTAGTTTGAAAAGTTCTTTGTAGAACCATAATTGGTGCCTTAAAGAACCATGTTTTTAAGGTTTTTCGCAGAACTATTTAAGGAAATGGTTCTTTGAAGAACCCTCATTTGAAAGGTTCTTTGTGGAACCAGAAATGGTTCTTCTATGGATCACTTTGAAGAACCATTTTCGGTTCCAGATGGCACCTTCATATTTCTGTGTGTGTGTGTGATATTTTATTTTAGTCTGACTGTTTTTATGTATATACAGTCAGGTCCATAACTATTCCGACATTGACATCATTTTCATCATGTTGTCTCTGTACGCCACCACCATGGATTTGAGATGAAATGGACCTGACTGTGTATATATATATATATATATATATATATATATATATATATATATATATATATATATACATATACACATGAATACATCCGTGGGTGTTTGCATGTTTTACATCTTGTCTGTGAATCCGACTGCATCTCTTACGCTTATTACACGTTACTTAATGTGTGCGTGTTCATGTTTTACGTCTCAACTCGTTGCAGTAATATATTAAAATGATTTGTTTGTCTGTCTGCGCAACTGCCGAGTATATTTGAATTTATACGTTTGGATTTGTGTGTGTGTGTGTGTGTGTGTGTGTGTGTGAGTTTCCTCCACGCCCCCGTGGGACGCCTGTGGTCAGGAGAGTAAGCGGCGCTCCGTGTTGATAGGTTTCCTGTGTCCGGCCCACCTGAAGGGCTCTCCCTCAGGGTGTCACTCTCCGTGCGGTAACACTGGCTGCCCTACAGCGTTTAACTCTGCGGCTTCATGGTATTCCTACGCTGCTTCATACCCAGAATGCCACGGGGTCCTGTGAGTGAATCTGATTGGCTGCTGTGTCCCATTGAGCGGGGTGCGGGTGCGTCCAAGCGGTTTGAATAGCACATTTGTGATTGTTTTCTTCATATCAATACATCTCACTGAATGATATTTCACCACGTGATTGTGAGGTATTGCCGTTTAAAAAAATTAATTGTTTGCAGTTTTAATCTAACACTTTCACATTATAGTAAAGTGTTCATATTTAGTCTCTCCTCACAGATTTCATTCCTTCACTATCCAGTCGTCGTCAGAAACGTGTTCACATTGTGTTTACCTGAATAAACAGACCCCCCCCCCCCCTCCCTCCATGGTATGACAGCTCCCAGCGCGCTCTTGATTTTTAGCCGAGGCAGAACACACGACACACACATCCGCAGGTATGATGCAGTAGTTTGTGTTTGTGCATTCGGTGACAATTGTGACAAATGAGCGGCCCGGAGTGGACCGCCAACTTACCCCCCCTCCCCCCCTTCCCTGCTTCCTGACGCTGGCGTACACTGCTCAGGTGTGTTCGGCCTCCGCGTGCCGAGCCCCACAAGAGAAATGATTACATCGACGTGTTTATACTTTAAAAATGTTTTCTGGGGGATTATTGATGAATCCGATGGAGTCTGGCGGGGCGAGTGGGTGGCATTTAGTTTTTCTTCTTCTTCTCCTCCCAAAAGGCCTTAAAGGCACAGCGTACCCCGTGACGGGCGACTTGCTTCGCCTGTCTGAACACACACGCTCACTCATGAGCAGCAATCATTTCATCTCAGCCAGACCCCCCCCCCCACACACACACACACACACACACACGCTCTCATTTACATTTTCCGGGGGCATTTTTCATCATAAGCGCATTCTGTCATCGATATTTGGGCGGGGGGCGGGGGGGTCAGCGGGCCTCAGCAGAACACGCAGCCTATTATGGAAGCCGGGGCTGCGACCTGAAGGAACCGTGGTCACGGCGTGTATAGATGGTGAAAACTCGTATGGAGACGTTTATGAGGGATTATGAGGTTTTATTTAGTCTGTGGGGGCCTGTGGGCGTACTCTATGTAGCCCTGTAACCCCCCCCCCCACACACACACACACACACTCTCCAGTCTGCTCGATGACCAACCACACATCAGGGTTCGTACGGTCATGGAAAACCTGGAAAAGTCATGGAATTTTAAAATGGTAATTTCCAGGCCTGGAAAAGTCATGGAAAAAACTTAAATCATAAAAGTTTTGGAAAAGCCATGGAAAGATGTTATAATCACACGTTCATTTACACCGAGTTTGAAATGATTAATGTGATTTTTAAAGAAAGACGCTTAAAATATAAGCCGGCGTACGCAAGCAATACGCAACATTTTCTAAATTGTTCATGTTTATACCGAGATTTCAGTTTGGTCATGGAAATTTGGTGAAAAGTCATGGAAAAGTCATGGAAATCCATTGGTCAAAATGTGTAAGAACCCTGACACATAGAACAGTCAGTGCCTTTACATGATGGTATAATTCAAATCTTGCTTTAGTCAGACTATGCTATCTTGTGGGAGATCTGCTATTATCCCAATATACATGGCAGTGAGTAATTCGAATCAGTGGCCGAAAGCATGTCACCTCCGATACGACAGGTGGCGCTGTTTTCACTACAACTCCAGGGCTCAAGTTTTGAAGACATTGGTTCATTGGTTGCTGGATTAAATGTTACCCAGATACAACAGATAGTTTATTTCTGATTGACTATTGTGTAGCCCATTTCTTCTTTTTGATTGGCTGATAAGTGGCACCTCACAGCAGCACTCCAGAGGAGCGCTTGATTTCTCCACGGTGACGGCAGCGTGGCCAGCTCTTGTTTGCGCGCTGCGGCACATTAAAACATAAAATAGCCGAGATTTTTTTTCAGTGTGAGAAATACGATATGTGGCGGGTGTGCGGGAGTTAAGACCGAAATAAGTGAGTCTCACGCTGAATGCGTGACACTTGAGAGCCCTGCAACTCGTGTGATATGACGCAAAGTCCGGTCCTTAGTCCAATTCACCGCTATATGTCGCGATAGTCGGAGTATCAACCGGATCGGATCGAGTTATCCAGGGGTGTTAATCGGATCGTAGTCGGACCGAACAAAGGTGTTTACATGAAACGGATAATTCGATTTCAGTCCGACTAAGCCAGTTATTCGAATGCATGTAACCACGGTCAGTAATAGTCCTTAAATGGTTCCTTAAAAGGCTTTGTTGAACCGTCACCTAGTGAAGAACCATCCTTTCGTTTGAGACACCTTTTATAGGTTATTTGAAGAACTCTTTAAAGACACAGTTCTTTAGAGAACCCTGGTTTGAAAGGTTATTCTTGGAACCAGAAATGGTTAGTTCTTCTATGACATCACTCTGAAGAACCATTGTTGGTTCCAGAAGACCTCTTCATGTTTCTGTGTGCATGTGGGATGGCAGAGGACGGCTCCCGGTGTACTTCCCACGTTTCCCACCCAGACTGATGAGGGTCAGCGGGCCGAGCTGCTCCACCTGTGGCAGGTGGTCTGCATGTGGACTTCTGGCCTCCTTCTAGGTTCCTTTAAAGGTTCCTTTCCTCCTTAACAAACAGGTTCTCCTTACAAATACTCTTTTTTTCCCTCCTGTGTGATTGGAAGTGATTTGTGTACGTGTGTGGCTTTTCCCTCCCTCCATCTTTTTTCTTCTTTTTCTTCTTCCCCACGAGGAGAAGTCTCATGTTCACTTCTCCTTAACTCGTCCTGGTAAGAGGGTCAATTGCAACCAGTTGGCCGCCAGTCTGGTCCAAAGTAAACATTTGGAGAGAGGCGACTGTACGGGCAGGTACCTGGGGGCTCTGTTAGTTTGCTCGGCTTCCTCCCCCCCCCACCCCTCTTCTCCACCCCTCCTCCACCTTCTCCATGCTCCGCGGTGGGCTCTCCCCTCTGGGGCTGCAGATCGCCAGGGGTTGCATGCTTTTCGGATCCGGCTGAGATGGGGGGGGGGGGGCAGGACAGGCTGAGACAAGGTCTATTTGATACGTAAAAAAAAGTTAAAAAAGACAAAGCACATCTTCACTCGTCTTTCATTCATGGCTTTTTATTCTCACTCAGGAGAGGGAAGGGGGGGAGGGGACATTTTTTCTTTTTTCTTTTCTTTGAGCCTGATGGCAGGCGACTCCTTTAACCGGGCCTGGGGAGCAGGTCTGCGCAGCTCAATTTTGGCCACATTAATCACGCTCACATTTCCTCACATCAGCCCGCGTGCCCATCAGCGCCGCGGCTAGCTCGTTAGCATAATGGATTCAGCGGGCGTCACACAGAGGGCCACAGTCCTCTCCGAGGAGAGCGAGTGAGCGCGCTGCGTCCGGAACATCGGGGACTTTTATGTTGTTGCCGTTTTTGTTCAATTAAACGCGGAATTTCTTTGGTCTTCTTCTGTTTTCTTTAAAACCGTGACCTGAAGAGTTATTTCCCAGTTAATCCCAAATTAACCAAACTATTGAACTGCCTTTTGAATGATTTCCTTATCTATGATATAAAATCAAGTCAAAAAATATATAATTTCACGTAGAGTTTAAGTCAAAATGGCCTTTTGAGTTATTCCTTTTCAGGCTGACTTCCTCTCGGCTCGAGTGTGTGTGTGTGTGTGTGTGTGTGTGTGTGTGTGTGTGTGTGTGTGTGTGTGTGTGTGGGGGGGGGTTGGCTGTCTGAGAGAGTGAAAGCATGCAGTCAGGACGGTGGGAGTGGGCTTTGGGCCTCGGCTGTTCATTCATACAGGTGCTTATAATTTGCGGCGTGTGATTAATCATTGTTGTGTTTGGGGGTGACATCTTGTTTAATGAATCTGTCCGTCTCCCCCTTCCTCTCACTGTTCTGGGGGCGGAGCCTGGAGGCTAAGCCAGGGCGGGGCGCAGCATAGCGGTGTGTGTCCTTTAGCACGCGGGTCTGCACCGATGTCCAACCGGGGCGGCTAACATGTGCGCGAGCCCACCAGCTGCCGCCGCACAGAGGCAGCGGTGTTTTCCCCGCGTGTGTGTGTGTGTGTGTGTGTGTGTGTGTGTGTGTGTGTTTGCTTTGGGTGGAGGGGGCAAAGCCGGCTGGTCAGCGCCGCTGTAAATCAGAGTATTCCTGATGGAGCTCTGACGGACAGGAAGCTAATCTGTCCCCGGTGTGTCGTTACGCTCCACCTCCCAGATAGCTACGGATCCTGCTGCTCCTCTCCTCTCTCACACACACACAAACACACACACATACACACACACACACACACACACACACACACACACACACACACACACACACACACGCACACACACATACCTACGTCCACAGTGAGCCAGCCAGGGCAGACCTCCATGGAAACCAGAGACAGTAACAAAGACACACACGCACACACACACACACACGCACACACACACACACACACACACACACATGTTGAACATAAACCGGTCGGGCCGGTGTCAAGAGTTCATCGCCGGCATCTGTCATAGCAGAAAGCCAGCGCCCCGAAAAAGCATGTTCTGCCCGCTCGTGCACAAACACACACACACACACACACACACACACACACACACACACACAGTGCCACGCCGCCCCAAACCGGCCTCTGCGATGGCCAAACTGTGAGCGAGCCGACGGATCCTCTCACGACGTGTCGGGATCCGTCCTGAGAGTCAGAGCCACGCTGTCGACTACATGGGTTTACTGTGATGCTGACGTCTTCTTCTTCTTCTTCTTCTTCTTCTTCTTCTTCTTCTTCTTCTTCTTCTTCTTCTTCTTCTTCTTCTTCTTCATTCTATTTCTTCTTTATTCTCCTTCTACTACTTCTATTTCTTCTTCTTCTTCTTCATTCTCCTTCTACTACTTCTCTTTCTTCTTCTTCATTCTCCTTCTACTACTTCTCTTTCTTCTTCTTCATTCTCCTTCTCCTACTTCGTTGTTCTTCTTTTTCTTCTTCTTATTCTTCTTCTTCATTCTCCTTCTACTACTTCTATTTCTTCTCCTTCTTCTTCTTCCCAACCTTTCAATTTTACTCAGATGTGCTTTGCGTTGGATGTTTTTTGACCTCCTCTTACGTCTTTCTGATTTTATTAGTCCGGTTACTTTGTGACTTTTTCTTCTTCTCCTCAACACTGTGAATACATAATTATCCGCTGGCAGTTTTTAGAGTTATTTCAACTTTTCACTTGACAAGAATCAGGATGAAAGCCGCTGCCGGCCGGCTCACGGTTCGGTTGGAGTTTGTCCAACGAGGAGATCTCGACCTCCTCAATTACAGGACGGAGGAGCTGTTTCTTTTGCGTGGGGCTGAATTTATTAAACCATTTCTTTTGCATCTCGCACATGTGGAATGAACTCGGTTGAAGCTTAGGAGGATTTTTTTTTGACGGCTCAAAATATGCCAAATGTTGTGTCCGTCTTCTCACAGACGTCAGGGGGGCTGCAGGTCTGGGTTCTGGGGGTCAGGGGGTCTGCAGGTCTGGGTTCTGGGGGTCAGGGGGTCTGCAGGTCTGGGGGTCTCTGGTTCCACTGCAGCCCTCTGCTCCTTAATACCTGAGGATGGGCAAATGCAGGGATAAATAAAAGAGAAACCAGAGAGCCAGAAACGAAAGAACCAGAAACCACAGAACCACAGAACCACAGAACCACAGAACCCAAGGTGATAGTCTGACTCCATATCCAGACCCGACCCGGGTCCCGCTCCACTTGCACGACTCTGGAGGCTTGAGGCCTCTGAGAGTGTTTGGTGACCTTTGGTTCCCTCCACGTCACCTGGACCTCGGCGTCGGGTCCAGGAGGCTCTCGTCCGTCAGCCGGTGGAGCGAACCCGGTCAGCGCCTCTCGCTCCGCCTCTCGCTCCGCCTCTCGCTTCCTCCACAGGTCTCCACTTCACTGTCTCTACGTCTGCAGGAGCGAAGCCTTTCGGATCGCTCTGGCATTTCACTCCAGTTTAGAAACTGGTTCTGTGTGTGTGTGTGTGTGTGTGTGTGTGTGTGTGTGTGTGTGTGTGTGTGTGTGTGTGTGTGTGTGTGTGTGTGTGTGTGTGTGTACGACTTGTAAAAGCACTGACAGGGTAACGGGGGGGGGCTATCTGCCACAACAACAACAACAACAACAACAAAAGCCCCTCCAGATGTCATTAAGCCTGCCTGTCGCCCTCCGATTCAAGACATGTTGATAAGTCATAAACGTAACACAAGGCCGTGCTGCTGATTGCGCACTACCCCCGACATCTGGAGCGCCGTTACGCAATGTTTGTAAAGGAGAGCTCGCTAACGATACACGTGAAGCTCGTGGAGGGCCTACTCGTCCCAGTTATTTACATGGGGGGGGGGGGGGGGGGCAGAGAGAGCCTCCTCCCCCCAAAACCTTTCCTCCACGTGCTGGAACATACGTCCTCTGTGTTGAAGCAGTGACGGCTGAGCGCATTTACACTTTTGGTAATGGCTTCCTGCCCTTTTTTTTTTTTTACTCTCGCTGGCTCAGGACGAGAGTGGGAGCCAACGCTCCCCTCCTCCCCTCCTCCCCTCCTCCTGCTACCATCCCGGACCACCCTGGACGGTTATTATTCCGTCTCTTCTCTGCCGCATCGCTCCCACCACGGATAGTCTGTCCCCCTTCGGGAATGTCAGCATGTTTTTTTACAGTCCTTGCGTCATTTGCATTCGTCTAACCTTGGCCAGGCTTTTATTCTGAAAAGTCGTATGTTTGGAGAGCGTTGCAGCCAAGGAGGGTTTCTCTTCCCCAGCAGGTGCTCGTCGGCCTGGTAACGGTGTAGCCGACACTCTTAGTATCCAAAGATGAGTCACCGGCCCTCAGCCCCGTGTCTATCCACCCTCCTCCAGCCTCCTCCACCCTCCTCCACTCTCCTCCAGCCTCCTCCACCCTCCTCCAGCCTCCTCCAGCTTCCTCCACCCTCCTCCACCCTCCTCCAGCCTCCTCCAGCCTCCTCCAGCCTCCTCCACCCTCCTCCAGCCTCCTCCACGCTCCTCCATCCTCCTCCAGCCTCCTCCTCCAGCCTCTTCCACCCTCCTCCACCCTCCTCCAGCCTCCTCCAGCCTCCTCCACCCTCCTCCAGCCTTCTCCAACCTCCTCCACGCTCCTCCACCCTCCTCCAGCCTCCTCCTCCACCCTCCTCCACCCTCCTCCACGCTCCTCCACCCTCCTCCAGCCTCCTCCACCCTTCTCCAGCCTCCTCCACCCTCCTCCACCCTCCTCTAGCCTCCTCCACCCTCCTCCACCCTCCTCCAGCCTCCTCCTCCACCCTCCTCCACCCTCCTCCACGCTTCTCCAGCCTCCTCCACCCTCCTCCAGCCTCCTCCACCCTCCTCCAGCCTCCACCTATCCACAGAGAGACACACGGGTGTTAACAGCTAATTAAAGAATTTACTGCCCCACTAAAAGTCCCATTATTGCTGTTCCCTCCCAATTATTGGCTCTATTATCAGCTTTTATGGACTCAGGTGATCTTCCGGTGAGGTTTGTGATCGTGAGTTAAATAACAGGCTGAAGTCCTCCGAGAGATTAAAGTTTCTGATGAATAATGTCCATTAAATGAGATGTGCTTCTGCAGCTGCTTTTTATCTCTCTCTCTCTCCCTCTCTTTCCTCTCTCAGGCAGAGAGACATCGTTTGTGTGTGCACACATGTGCTTTCCATCACTCTCTCTGTCTCTCTCTCGCTCTCTCTCTCTCCTCGCTGTGTGCTCATCAGTCCCCCCTCCTCTGTCCACTAGGTGACAGTAACGACACGGTTCTCCCCCCTCTGGGGGTTTGGGGTGATGAGAAGAGGACTAATCCTTGTTTACACAAGGGGAAGTGTGTGTGTGTGTGTGTGTGTGTGTGTGTGTGTGTGTGTGTGTGTGTGTGTGTGTGTGTGTGTGTGTGTGTGTGTGTGTGTGTGTGTGTGTGTGTGTGTGTGTGTGTGTGTGTGTGTGTGTGTGTGTGTGTGTGTGTGTGTGTGTGTGTGTGTGTGTCTCCATCGCAGTTTCACAGGAGTAGTTTCTGACTTCTAGTTTTTTCCAGCCGGCTCTAAATATATAAAAAGGTCACAGGTCAAAGTGTCCTCAAACTACAGCTTTTTTTATATCCTATGAAAAGTTATTTTGTATTATATGTGGGTTATCCTTCAAATGTCCAACGTCAAGTTAAAGAAAGCTCTGGGTTAAGTTTAGGACTGCGTTGTGTTAGTATGTTTCTCACCTAACACATGTAGTCATGTCCCAAAAATAAGAAAGAATTAGTGAATATTGACCCGGGACACTAACGGCCGTCAGCTGGCTAAAGGTCAAGTATCGGTTTAACCCCCCCCCGACCTCACCTGGCCCCTCAGCCCGTCACTTCCTGTTTCAGGACATAGTTTGAATACAAAGTAGAAGTACACATCGAATGTAGATGAATAATCCCCTGAGCGCCGCGCTCATGTTTGCCGAGCCTTCCGTCTTGTTGTCGTGTTGTTGTGTTGTCGTGTTGCCGTGTTGCCGTACCGGCGGCAGGTGTCCGGCAGCAGTTGTTGGAGGCGATTTGTTTAAAGAGCGATCCTCGTGAAGAGAAGGTGACGCGCGGCACTTCCTGTCAAACATCAGTCACACCAGGTTTTGCATCCATTTGGTGCCCCTTTTCTTCTCCTGCTGTCACCCGCTTCCGTGCGCATTTGCATCAGTGTGTTTGTGTGCGAGTGTGTGTACGTGTGTGTGTGAGTGTGTGTGTGTGTAGGAAAAGGTGTCACAGGTGTCAAGACAACAGTGGTAGTAGAAATCGACGGTCTGCCTGTCAATCTGTCGTTAGCTTATCATCAGCCCATCAGCCCGGGCCCAGACACACACACACACACACACACACACACACACACACACACACACACACCTCTCCACCATCCATCAATATCTCAGGGTTCATCTCGAGTTGAACAGACATACCCGAAGCTCTCTCTGCCAGTGGGGGAATTCTTCCCGATGCATCACTTCCAATCACACAATCTGACCTGTCAATCGATCAATAGGTTACGGGCGCCGCGCGGCCGCCCCCACATGTCCGCCCCCACGCGTCGCGATGCGCGGCTGCAGATTCTTTGATGCGTGCGTCAACTCGAGGGACAAAGGAGATACGTTTGATGTTGAAGGTTCTGACCAACCGTTATGCAAAAATAGGCAAAAGTATCGGATGAAGTAAACCAATAAATCTTCTTTTCTTCTGGCTGCTGTCATCTCGACTCGCTGGTTTACGACCGTCACACGCGGGAGACGCGTCCTTCTTTTGGCTCCGGGGCCGTGACTGCCGGGCCGTGGCTCCAGGGGCCGTGGCTCCTGGAGGAAAAGTAGAAGAGGAGGAGGAGAAGGAATCAGGAGGAGAAGGAGGGGAAGGAAACAGGAGGAGGAATCAGGAGGAGGGGAAGACGGAAGAGGAGGAGGAGGAAGAAGAAGAAGATTAAAAGTCACACTTCCTAGTCATATGTGTTTCTGTGACAAAGAGTCTGAACGATAAGTTTCATTTGTAGAATATTGTAAAGAAAATCTTTTTTATTTATTTTCATTGAGTTTTTTTAAGAAGCCTTCACTTCCACCAAATTGTGTCCCTGCGAGCCGAAGGCCGGGATGCTTCAAGTTGGGGAGGAGGAGGAGGAGGAGGAGGAGGAGGAGGAGGAGGAGGAGGAGGAGGAGGAGGAGGAGGAGGAGGAGGAGGGTCTGTCATTGGAGATGGCCTCTCCTATTTGGATAAGCGCCCTTTGAGCTTCTTCAAGTGCAGAATCAGGGAGTTTAGGAGGTGAACCGGGACGCTGGTCTCAGGACAGGAAGCCCCGATGACGGTGATACCTGTGATTAATAGTCTCTCTCTCTCTCTCTCTCTCTCTCTCTCTCTCTCTCTCTCTCTCTCTTCCTCCCTCCGACCTCCCAGATGTCTTGAGCTATTACTTTTTCTTTCTAAATATGTAGATTCCAACGTAATCGGTTCCCTCTCGCCAGTGTTTGCTTTGGGAGAGGAGAGGAAAGCTGGGGGGTTGGGGGGGGGGGGGGGGGGGTTTGGGCATAAACCACTTTCGGTAATGATCGGCTGCTTCCGCGCAGTAATAGTTTTTTTTTTACAAATATTTAATTTTTTTAAACTAGAACTACAGATATCCCACATGGTGACGCTGTGTTTGCTCTCCGGACCGGTCCGGCTCCGAGGTCGTACGTCAGCGCTGAAGGTCGCCTCGTTGGGTAGTAACTGTCGGTTTATTGGCTATACGTTACCTTCCTCGAGTTCCATTCATCACACCCTCTTCAACCGGTCCGCCTCCTCGCCAGGCCAAGTGTTTTCACACAAATAAACCGGCTGAGTTATCGCCGCGTTTAACTTCTGTTGATTCAATCTCCCCCAAAAAACCCGCATCCAGCTCTACTTGTTGGTTCTGAACGATGAACCCACAAATCAACACCACCTGGGGAAATGTTTGAGGAGTAACTGACATCCAAACCGGCTCTTTACGATAAAATGTATAATTATTACTTCCTTTTTTTTAATCCGACGGTTCTCTGTAACTTTTACCTGAGCGTGAACAACAATCCACCGCGTGTGACAGATGTCATCGCGTTGGCTCGGTTACCTGCCGATGACAGACGGTGTGTGTGAGAGGGGAGGAGGGGGGGGGGAGCAGGTTTGTTTAGCATTCCAGATCCGACGTGTTTGCCGAGGAGTATTAATGGAGGCCGTGGAGGCGTGACTCACCTCCTGCAGGTTCAGTCAGGAGCAGCGCCGGCATCGCCAGTTATACAATAAAAAGAGTTCACTGAGTGACATTATTTTCGTTTTTTGGGGGAATTTTTATTTTGAGTAAAAGTCCATATGATGCTTTAATCATGCGGCTGCGACTTGTTCCATCTTCCGAGTGTAACCGGCAGACCGCCGTTAGCGTATCTTAAGAAAGCAGCGCCGCACTATTATTATTATCTTTTATTTCACGCTATATTTCCGCTATCATAAGAGACTCTAACCCCGAACCGGGTCAAGTAAGCGTGTGAAATGAGCGAGACCACCGTTTAACTTAGGGGGGGGGGGGGGGGGGCGCTTCCTGTGGCAGTGACCTTCTCCCTGGGAATTACAGTTGTTCGCTGTGTGTGTGTGTGTCTCGGGTATGATGGATGACACCTGCACCCGTTGAGCAATCGCTCCCCGGCGCTCCATTGTTTTCCTTCTCTCGCTCCAGCGTGGGAGCCAACCGACTGCGAGCGCTCCCCAGCCAAAAAAGTTCATAACCGATAACCATCTCATCTGCGTGATGCGCGATCGTATCTCCCTCCGGGTTATCGGAAGGACGGGGGGGGGGAATCTCCAAGGAAATACAAACAAAATCACGATATGATGATCTCAGCGCTTCCTTGGAGCTCGACGCTTCGGCCCAGAATGCATCAGAGCACTTCGCAGGACTAAGAGTGTGATCCACACACTCCTTTTGTCATTTGTGTGTGTGTGTGTGTGTGTGTGTGTGTGTGTGTGTGTGTGTGTGGCGCTGAAGGACGAGCCCCGTCACGACCATTGTGGTTCGGAGACAAAAGAGCCTTCAAATGCCGGAACCTCCCAATATGTCACTCGCCGATGCCGAAGCAGAAGAATGTCATCTTCATCATCATCATCGTCGTCATCATCCTCACCATGCTCAGTGGAAGGGGGTGTGAAGTGATGAAGGGGCTCGATAAGTCGGTCCCTATTCTCCTCGTCAACGCTATTTATTTATTTATTTATTTATTTATTTATTTTTATCCCAGATGGTCGTCTACGTTCTTCAGTATGTGTTTTTAATACAGTCACTTTCTTTTTCACTTTTCCAGTTGCACGTCTCGGTACATGAGATATTCAGGTACAGTGTGTACAACACACAAAGAACAACACACATCATATGGTGCTCACGCCAAGAAAGAGAGGTAGAAGATGGAAAGAAAGGATAATAATGAATAGATTGCTTTAAAAACAATTAAATACAAATAAATCAATATTTGTGTGGCACTAGCTCGAGAGGAATCACTTCTCATGCTTGATGTCGAGGAACTCGTATGTGAAGACGAGATTAGATTTCACTTTATTCATCTATTTTTTACTTCTTAACCAGGACAGCGAACTGACACGAAGACAAAGACGGAGACACACACACACACACACACACACACACACACACACACACACACGTACACACACACACACACACCTGGGAAAGTCCTCTGTAATGTTTCCACTTGCCAATGTGCCGCTGTGAGTGTGGTAATTAAACGCTTCGCCGGCAGTGAGCTGCGGAGGTGAAGATGTGACGCGGTGACAGGTGGCGTCCTTTGTGGTGATGTCATCGCCGCTGCCGCTTGATTGACGCACAAAAGCATTTTTGTTCTCACTTTTTCCTCCACTGGAATTTATTTTTAATCTGTCACACACACACTTACACACACACACACACACTTACACACACACACACACACACACACACACGCGCGTGCGACACAGACAAAACCTTTGTGACTGGCAGCAGCCAGAAGGCATTCTGTGACGGGAAGGCTAAAAGTTACACGACTTTACTCAAAGAAAACTCGTCCGAGTGGGAGTGTCGAGGCCGTCGCTGCACGCGGGGCAAAGGTCAACCCCCCCTCCCCCCCCCCCCCCCCATCAGCTGTTCTTCAGGTGGACGGTTGTCAGACTGACGCTCAAACAGACTCAGCCCAGTTTTGCATTCATGCTTTTGTCGTCCCTTAATCCTCCTGCAACGGACATCCTGGAGACGCCGCTCAGACCTCGCACCCCGAGACTGAGCTGGACCGGCGGGGGGGGGGCGGAGCCTGTTCATTAGCAACGACGGTCGACTACCGTTAGCTTCGAATGAGGAGCGTCGGGTATCCGACAGTCACTGTGATCCGGGGGTTTAGCGATGAGGCCCAGACTACCGCGAACAGTTTGAAGTGACGTATCCTCCTTTGTGTTTTATCGCTTGTTGATGATGGGAATGCAGTCATGTGACCTCCACCGGGATCGTCTGCTATCGTCTGTATTATTTTATATTTCATAACTTTTCCAGGTTACAGATGGCGGACGCTCGCGACTTCAAAATAAAGTGTAGCCGTCAACAACAGTGCGACTAATAATTAATGAAGGGTTGTTGTCGTTTAAAAAACGAGATGTCGTCACCATTATCTTGTGTGTGTGTGTGTGTGTGTGTGTGTGTGTGTGTGTGAATGTTAAAAAAAAGAAGGTTTTACTGACTTTTAAATTGTAGATAATATATGTGATTAAAAGTTTGCCTCGGTGATCCAACTGATTTTATTTCCGTAGCCTGTAGGTCCTAAAAGTCTCCTCGTAACAGATCAACAGGGATTAAAGAACCTTAAGATAACAACAGTCGCTGCGTTGCTGGATTATAACTAAATATATTGACAGCTTGAATGTTTGAGTGTTTCCATTTAAAGGCACGTAATGCTTTTTATTTTAGTACGTATGTAATTACTTTTAAAAAGTAAGATCTGGATTGAGTTCCTGCAGGATATATTAATGTATAAGCGTTAAACTACCAACGAGTAATGTAAAGTATGGGAGCTCCAACATTAATAGTTTATTAAAAATGATTTTTTTTCTCCTTTTATTCTAGGTTCATTTAAAATACTTTTCCCTCACTTAGTAGGAAAGTTTATTAATCAAGAAACTTAAGTAAACGTGCCGTAAAATGTACTAAAACATATTTCTTCTAACCGCTCCAACGTTACTTTTGGTTTGCAGAGACTCGCCCTCGTTGAAGATCGCCCCCCCCCCCCCCCCTCCTCCTGTCGGAGCATGTTCGGTTCTCTTTTTTCCCCGCCGCCGCTGTGTCCGCTGACCGAGCCGGTTTTTGGTTTCAACGTGTAATCTGATTACCTCGCCGAGAGATGCGACGCGCCTCCTCGACACTGCGTGGCCTGCTGATGCGTTCCCAATGCCGCTCCAGTGACCTTTGACCCCCTCGCCCGCTCGGCGGCTCGCTCGGCGTAGCTCTCGGTCGTCCCGTTCGTACGTTTGGATCCAACATGATTTTTTCTTTTCTTCTTCCTGTGACGTTGGAACTTGATAATTACTCACTCTGGAAAATACCCCCAGAGGACACGCCCCCTTATTTAAAAATAGACAATATGCTTAATTGAGCCAATTAGAAAGAGTCCATATTGCAGCTGTGTACACACACACACACACACACACACACACACACACACACGGAAGGAACCGCACGGCACCAGGAAAAAGGATGAAGGGAGTATTTTGAGTAAAGAAACCCAAACTTGATGGAGTCCCCCCCCCCCCCCCCCCCCCTCCCCCCCGTCCCCCCGATGCTTCACGTGTGAAACCTCGAGAGGCGGCGCTGGGCCTCCAGCTGCCGGCTCGATGCTGATGTTAGTCGAGGGTTGTTGTTGTTGTTGTTGTTGTTGTTGTTTTTTGCGTGAATGATCTGGTCCGTGGCTTCGGGACCTTTTTTTAAGTGCAGAGGTAGGCGGCCAATCAGAGACGCTGCGAGGCTCAAAGGTTCAAAGGTCAAGATTTATATTCACCATTTGTGCCCAAAGATGAAAAGACCAGAGACATTGGAGATCTAGTGCAGGGATACCACACACACACACACACACACACACACACACACACACACACACACACACACACACACACACACACACACACACTCACAAAGTAACACTCTAATCAGAAAGAGGAGGTATACAGTAACCCTCACCTTCTCTCCAGAAGCTGGTTGTGTGTACAACAACATGAAAGGTGCCAGTATGAACAGTAATGACACAGTTTAAATTACAGATAAGTAAACTCAAAACATGGAGGTTGGCTATTTAAGTGTTGACGACAGGTTTCTGGTTTCTGATTGGCCGGCGCCGGCTGTCTTGTCGATAGCAGAAGAAAAAATGCATTTGTCCAACTTTAAATCTTAAGAAAACAAAAACAGTCATGAAGAAGCCTCCGACGACTTCCGCTGCCGTATATTAGGACCTTTAAGTATCCCTGTCGGCCGTCGCCCCCGGTTGGTCCTGCAGGGCGTTGAGTTGTGCTCGTCGGTATCGGCCGTGTGGCGCTCACGTTGACGAGTGCATAACTCACCGGAGAGAATCACAGCAAATCCTCATCTGGGAAGCTGGATGTAGAGACTACACTTCATATTCTTTTGCTCGAGAACGTGTTAACTTGCAACTATGAATGTCTTCACAGAGAAGACAAAGTCCAATGGAGTCAATAGATACAATTCAGCGTTTCTTTCATCTGGCTTGTTTAAAAAATATATATATACCTTGCTGCGTTTAACAGAGTTAAACAATGTGTATTACCTTGTGAGCACAGAAAAATATAACTACAACCCTCATGGTAATTTACAAGCTGCTGTAGCCACACATCATAGCCACCTTACAGCTTACATATACATATACAGCCATTATAACGTTAAGGTTTTGTACATATCCAACAAAAAAAAAGAAGAAAGAAAAACTGTAATTTCCGTTGTTAAAAATGTTCTTTACTGCTCAGATGATGAGGATGATGGAGCCGAAAGAAAATGATTTATTCTTGTGTTTTTTTATTTTTTATTTATCCATATAAGTGAAGCATGCAGTCGAGTGAGGTCTGTGCCAGGGTTACGAGACTATTTATTATTAGCGTAGGTTTAATGAACGATGTTCACGCTCATTAACTCCACTTCTCCCTCCCCCTCAGGCCTGGTGGAGATCTGCTTGATGCATCCGCTCGACGTGGTGAAGACCAGGTGAGACGACCCGTACCTGAACTCACACTTTAGCAGAACCGTCTTACAAAAAAACCCTCTTTTTTTCTCCATTGTTTTATTAAATCCATATCTGCCTTGACTCCTCTTAGTGGGAATTTGGGTCAGTGTTTTGTGAAGTTTCCATATGCATCCCTCCCCTCCCCCAGCTGGTGGGCAGCAATGCCAAGAGCCTTGAGGCATATCGTGGACAAATGAAATGCATCATTTATCCATTATCAATTCTATTTTTTCTCACTTATTACTTAGTTTAGGAGGAAAGACTTATTTTCTGCAGGTTCCCGTGAAATGAAAGACGACTCGCCACCAAACGAACTCTAAGTGCTTTCTAATAGCTCGTGTCAGCATCTCCTTTTGTGTGTGTGTGTGTGTGTGTGTGTGTTACGCAAGAGCGGCAGCAGCAGTCTGGAGCTGCGGAGTGATCAGGAGCCTTCGCTCCACAGTGTCTCAGCCGGCCATAAACAGGTCGTGGGCTACTCCTAAAGCTTTATAGTCTTTCACAGGCCTGGCCAAGACCTCTGGCTCCCCCCCCCCCCCCCCCCCCACACACACACACACACACACACACACTCACTACTCGTCATTAAATTGTGCTCCTTTTTTCTGTCATTTACGGCAGCAGGTTTCTTGGTAAATAAATTGCTCCGAGGAAAAAAAGGAAAAATACGGTTGCACTTTGAAGGCCGTTTTTTTGTTGTTGCCACCTGAACGCAGCCGAGAGGGGAGCGGCAGGATAAAAGCGCGGGCGTATTAAGCCGATATTCGATACTTTGAAGGCCCCGCGGTGTGATTTATCGCGCCGAGTGGAAGCCGTGGGGTTTATTACAGGTACGGCGCTCGCCCGCCCGTCCTCACTCTGGGGTCAGGGTTGAAAGTGCACCCTCTTATTTTCTTTGTAAAAACGCTCCTATCCTTAAAGAGCGGTAAAAGGGACGCTCTAAAAAAATTGGACAGGTTTATCTGTTTGTGTCGCCATGTGTTTCACGGCGATGGGGCTTTTTTTTGGGGGGGGGTGGAGGGGTCCGCCCGCCCGCCCGCCGTGGGAATTGATTCTTTGTTTTCGGTCGCGATCTGGGTTTGTTTTTGTTTCTTAAATGAACAAACAGAACACAGTCTCTTTTTCTCTTTTCTTTCTTCTTTCTCCTTTCTTCTTTTTTTCCCTTTTTTTTTTTTTTAATTGGGAGCTTTTAGATGATGTCAAAAAAAAAGTGTCCAAACAACAGGAGGGAGCTGCTTATTTTTCAGGGAACGAGCCACACAGGTGTCGGTGTGTGTGTGTGTGTGTGTGTGTGTGTGTGTGTGTGTGTGTGTGTGTGTGTGTGTGTGTGTGTGTGTGTGTGTGTGTGTGTGTGTGTGTGTGTGTGTGTGTGTGTGTGTGAGCTGTACTATGCATGTGCACTTTAACATCCACACATGAATTCATAAACATAGCATACATACCAGCTAATTGGGACACTGAGAGAGCTGAACTCCATTAGCAGGAACCTTGGAGCCGAGAGAGTCAGACACACCTTCGCTGGCTCTCTCTCTCTCTCTCTCTCTCTCGCTCAGGCATGGCTCTTATTAGGCACCGGCTCCTGCTTTTTAATGTCCACCGGTCCAAATTGAACAAGCAACTGGAGTAAATTTACTTTTTTCCACCAACTCAGAATCAAAGGGAATTCTTCTCCCCCTTTCTTTCTCCCTTTTCCTTTTTTCTTGAAGGTAAACTCGACTAAATGCGTATACCTGCTGACGTTGAGCTATTCTCCAAAGGAGTTTTTTTTAATCTTTCTCCTCTTCCTCTGAGTGCATGTTAGATCTAGACTGATCTGCATTATGGGATGGAGGCCACTAGAGCTAAATACTGTTATGAATAAAAAATATGTCTGGAGCTATTTCCTTTAAATGAAAAGGGGTTGATTCACCCAACACAAGTACTGTTTTTGGCAGATAAATGAAAACATGAGTCTAATAATGCATTACCGAAACAAGATGTTGACTATTTATACATTTTAATTATGTGAAGGCGACTTTGTTGTGTAGATGGCGTTTGACCACGCTGGTCGTCGCCTTTTAAGGATGGGAAGTGACCATCTCCTCAGACGCTCTCGGCCCTTTGTTGTTGCACTTTTTTTTTTTTTTTTACTCCCCGTCGCCCGCTGACCAGTTGAGCCGTGACCCCGGTAACTCACCTCCGCTAACAAGTACATCTATCTTACATCTGAGGGACTCCTGCAGAGCCCACCTTCCTTCAGCGTGACTAATCCCTCTTTCATGGTTGTGAAAGAGTCCGAACGCACAACACATTTATACACGCCGCTGAGTTCAGGGGCGCTAGAGACATGAAATGGCTAACGGGCAGCGTGTAGTGTGAAGTGGCCTCTTTTCTTTTTTTAGATCACAAATGTTTTAGTCGTAAATAACAGACCGAAAACCCCGAAGAGATTCTATTTTCGAGGCGTGAGAGGAGTCCTTCGGTATTTATTCATTAACTCTCTGTCAATCAATCGGGTTTCCACGGCGCTAAAATAAAAAAAACAGCCCCTAAAATGTTTTAGCGTGGTATGTTGGAGAAAATATTTGTCTTTGTGAACTATTTACACATTTCAGGACAACATCGTCATCACACACGCAGCTTCCGACGTACAAATGTGAAGCATTCCCGGCACAAAGTAAACCGTTAATTGCCCCCCAGACCCTCCCCATGAATGTGTGTGTGTGTGGGGGGGGGGGGAAAGATGCATTGTGGGGGAAAGCCGGTTCGTCGGTTGAGCAGAAAGAGAGAGACACAGTGGGACCGAAAGTTACGGCTTTTCATTAACCTGGAAACCGCCTAGTTACATGGTTCACGGGCTGGTCTCAGCTCACTTGGAGGTAACAAAGGGTGTCGGACGGCACTTTCTGCAGGGGGGGGGGGGACGGGGGTGTAGGGGGGGCTGTTCGTTCGCTCGGGGGCACACCCCCATCTGACTCTGATCAGGTTCTCCCCTCTCATTAGAGGAGCTGCACCGAGCCCGCGTCGTTCCCCCTTCATGTCCAGATCCTGTTACACGGAGCTCTCTCCACCCTTAATGTGTGTTTTTCATGCGAGGGGCAGCGAACGCTCCTCTGAGGGGCTTTCACCCCGACTTTCACTTCCGGGGCACAAAAAGAGTGAAACCACATCTCCTTCATGTCCGTGCTTCTTCCGTCACCCGATGCCCCAAAAAGATGTCTCCTGTGCAATAACTCTCTCTCTCTCTCTCTCTCTCTCTACATCCAGTTTCTCCTCCCGCGGACCACTAATCCGTCATCCCCCCTTCTCTCTGAGCGTCGTAGTTCAACGTGTCGAGCGGTGGCGTGACGTCGTTTTTCTAAACGTGCGTCTTTAGAGCGGTTTGTCCTGCATCGTGCGACTCTGTAGACGTGTTGTACGACGCGGCTGTCAGTCGGCTGCCAGTTAGCCCGATTCAAAGCCTGATTGGAAAAACCTGGAGTACTTCGCCCCTTGTGCTCGCGGCGGTATCCATGGCAACGCTACCTCCATTTGGTCACAGCATGCATGAAAGTGTGTCCCACACTGGGGGGGTGTGAGGGGGGGGGGGCTTGAAAGTGATCTTTGATGAGGGCTTTGACAGATGACGTCCAGTCTTTTTCTTTTTCTTTTTTTTTCCCGTGTGGAACGTGTGACGGCGCTGAGGACGGCCCCCAAAGGCTTCCACCACCCTCCCCTCCTCCGTTGCCCCCCCCCCCCCCTTCCAACTGCTTGGTGAACCCCGGTGCACTTCTGGAGGAATCCCTGACACGGCCCTCAAACAGCAGGCCACAAAGCCGCGGCCTGCGGCCCGATGGCCGATCTCCACCTTGTAAAGGAGCCGGCGGGGTCAGCGGTCGGCAGGCGGCCTCCCGATCCCCTCCGGGCCGCTGGCAGACTGTGGGGGCCGAGACTTCTCTCTCTCTCTCTCTCTCTCTCTCTCTCTCTCTCACTCTGTGTAAAGCCAAAAAACACACCAGGCGAGCAGCACGTCTAGGGTGGAGCGAGCTCCGTCACTGCACCAGTGAGGGTGAGAGCGGACGCCTCATGTGTTAAATCTATTTGGCCCATCAGATTGAAGATATTAGACATTTTGATGACATCATAATAATTCGGCTCTTGCATCAACCCACCGGCCCAGTGGCCCCAGGAGTTACATCCACGTTGAGTCGCGTGTCATGATTTGCATTGTGGTGCCGGGCAGGAAGAGGTATGACGGAGAGTAAAGGGTGTAGCAGTGGCCTTGAACCCACCTGGGCCAACCATGCAGGTCAAAGTTCACATCCCATCACAGAAGATACACTTACGGTCAAATACTGTCTGTTGATAGGTTCTGTAAAGAATTATGTCATCAAGGCACGTAGAGTAGTCGTATATATGTTTTATTACATCAATAAAACTGGTGCCACATTTGTATTTGTACACGAGGAGTGGGTTTTTATTTATTATGTGTTTTATTTGTTCAAATGAAACTGACAGAATACAGTAATACTTTAGTGACGGCGAGATATGAGGATACTTTTCAAGGCACATCCTTTAATGGCTAACGACTTTACAACCAGATGTTTAAATGTTATCAGACCCCGGATTTTTTTAGTATCACTATTCTTTGGCGTCATTACAACAAGTGAGAGAATTTATTTAAAAAATCAGTTTGTGTTGAATCGTTGAGAGTCGGGGTTCCTTTGGCTGTTAAGAGACTCACCCTTTGCTAAGTCCCGCCCCCCTCGAACGCACACTGACCAATCGTAGCTCCAGGACGGCACTTAGAGTCAAATTTAAACATTTCAACGCGAAAGAAAAAAAATGAAGAGAAACCAAAATCTGCCAATGAGAGCGACGGAGAATAAAGATCAATAAAAACAACAATGGCGTGGTCAGGGTCATGTGACGTGTTCTCCCCGTACGCATCGGGGCATGCCGGTGGTCCCGGGGGTTACACGGGTTATACGATGCGTATGATGTAACCCGCCAACGTCATTTCGGTTCCACCTTTTTGTTTTTAGTGTCTCCCCTTCTAATAAAAGCAAAATGCCAGAAAAATAAACTTTTAAAACCCAACCCATTACTTTTAACGTCGGGGCAGATGTTGCTGCAGTCACAAATGGATGATGAGCAAATGAGAGATTTCACTATGGATTGAGGTGC